>JAOUZG010047888.1:769274-805485 GCA_026289955.1 Argiope argentata | reverse complement strand
GTTGTTGTGATACATAAAATGTTATTTTTGAAATATTCTTTTATACTAAATAGTGTATAAATTTTGATCATTCCATAATTCTTTTTAGATTATCATATTTTAATACATTTTATTGGTGATATCAATTATGATATAGTACATGCCTATGCGTTATAATAAAACGATAGTTGATTTTGTATTTAGGTACCTAAGAATACATTATATCTTTATATGACATTGATCTTTATATGACAAGAATACATTGATCTTTATATGACAAGAATACATTATATCTTTAATTTAGTTACATACTGTAAGGAATAATTTTGAATTTTTTAAAGGAAAAAAAAGAAGATATAATTGAATAAGTTTAAGAAGTGAAACATTTTTTTTTCTTTTAGTATATCTTTTTATTAATTGAGTGAATAAGTAAACTAAGCAGTCAAAATGGCTTATTTAGGTAGGGCACGAAAGGAGGACCTTAAGATACTAGCTGAAGACCTGAATCTTAATGTAACGGATAGTATGAAAATGGTAGATATGTGTAAACTAATAACCACGCATCCAGATTATGATGAGAACTCTACCAAAAATCAACTCACAATTATAGTAGAGATTCAGAGAAATTCCGAAAGCATAAAAGATAAAGATATACGATTAGAGAGTGAGAAAACGCTATCTACTTTGACAATGGAGCAGGAGAATGAGATATCTATATTAATAAAAATGGCACTCGAAATGCGTTGCTAAGCGCAAAACTAGAGAACGGCTCGACCGATTCGGCTAATTTTTATTTTAATATTTTCGTTAAGACACGAGGATAGTTCTTATGGAGAGAAAAAAGGAAAAAACTCCGAAGAAAATAGTTAAAACGACACTTTTCTTACTTTCCCGCCAAAAATTTTCATTTCCTTCCCCCACACCGAGTAAGATAGCAGGAAGTAATAAATTATTTGTTTAGAAAGAAATGCGCGAAGTCAGTTGGTTTTCATTTATAGATAATGGGATGTTTAAAAAAAGAAAGAAAATAGTTGCTTTTATTATTAGTCTGTATGAATATTTAATCTATGCCTGCTCGAAATAAAGTCTGGGCAGGGAAGAAAAAAATAAAAAAGCGAAAAAAAGGTTTGTAAAAAGAAAAGTAGTGAAGAAAAAAAGGAGAGAAAATAAAAGAAAAGAAATGAAGGGTGGGTGGTTGGGTCAACATTATTTCCTTTGTGCGCGGCATTTTCCAAGCTGTTTTTAAACTTTCGCATCTCTTGAAAACCAATTGTGTCTTTATTTGTTTAGTGTGTTTACATTTATGAAAATTAGAATCTCCTTATTCTATAAAAACGTAGAATTTTAGATCTTTCCCCCCACCATTTAAGTAAAATATCAATTCCGGGGACAATCATTGCTCGGATAGAAAGAGAGATATGAGTAGTACAATGAACAGAATATCTGAAGAAAATAATACTAAATAATACTATAAATGAATTATATGATTATCAAAATTTGTTTGGTTTAAAACACAGAGACACAGCTACATAAAATATTATATGAAAATTTTAGCGAGCATTAATACTGGCGAACCAACTGGTCGCCGAAGACGGCTTGTCGAAAATAAATTTGGTAAAATCATCTTTCGTTGAACTTCAAAGAACTGACGAGCCACTAAAACTAGTTTGGGATCAGGCCTAGGAACTGACAAAATGCGAACGAAATTGGTGATGGAGTTTTAATACACACCGAATCAATATGCGGTGAAAATGTAAAACAGGTAGTTCTTCCCACCTGTAAAAGAGAAGAAGTCGTGAAAGTTGCCCACGAAATTCCGTTGGCTGGACATTTAGGCGAGAATAAAACCAAGCAAAGGATCAAATATTCCTTCTTCTGGCCTGGTCTTAAACAAGATGTAAGGTTATTTTGTCAAAGCGGCAAAATCTGTCAGCTTAGAAGAGGCCTCACTTACAGGGATAGGATCCCTATAACATCTATAGTTCGACCTGAAACCCCATTTGAAGTATGGAGCGTCGACTGCATTGGCCCTTTGGAGCCACTTTCTCGCAGAGGTCGTAAGTATATAATATGTGCAGTCGATATTTGCACGCGTTGGGCTGAGGCTATACCAGTTAGGAATATCACAGCAAAAACAACATGTGATGTTTTAATGAGGATATTCACCCAAACTGTGTTCCCAAAAATTATTTGCACAGATCAGGGAACAAATTTCACTGCTGAATCGACTGAAGCCTTCTGAGACATTTTGGGAATAGCTCCGAGATTCTCTACCCCAGGTCATCCGGAGAGCATGGGAGTTGTAGAACGTTGGAACCGGACTCTAAAGGAAATGCTGAATAAAAACATTCAAGAAAATGGTAATGATTGGGATTCTCACCTTCCTTACCTTATGTTTGCATACAGAGAAGTGCCACATAGCACAACGGGCGTCTCACCATACCAACTAGTATATGGTCGAATAAAACTAATGAAAGAGGTTTGGACGGGCGACAAGGAAATTCCCACTGGTAGTTCATGGTCAGCTAAAGAATATTTGAGAGATTTAACTGAGAAATTGAAGCAGGCTCATAATATGGCAAGAAAAAATTCTGAGAAAGCACAAGCCGAATATGCAAGTAGATACAATCTTAGGTCAAGAGAAAAGCGTTTGGCAGTTGGCGATCAAGTCTTGGTACTTGTCCCATCATCTTCTCACAAGCTTCTTAAAAAATGGATGGGTCCCGTATCTATCATAGAATTACCGAGACTACATACAGCGAGAGTGAAAATGAAAACTTTATGTAAAGTGTCTCTTTATTATTTTTATTCTCTTTCTTGATTTCTTTTCGTGAAATTTCTTTTTCTGTTATTAGCATTATTTTGTATGTATCTATGTTAAGTATGTATATTTTATATATGTATGTATATTATGTGTCTTCGGAGGAGTTATATTATCTGGGGCTCTTAGCAAAACTAAATTTTAATTATAATTTCTCTCTGAAATGCATCCATGTATTTCTTTTTGTTTTTTTAAGTCTATTTTCAGGCGCATCGTCTTCAGACGGATGCTCTTCCGTTGGGGGGGGGGAGGAGTAAGGTTAATCTATTTCCCCGCCTACAGATAATCCCTTAGGGAATTTACAAAGGGAAGTTCGTGGGCTGCGCAAAGCTAGCTGCGCGGTAGAAGAGATTCCAGTGAGACTTTAAGTGTTGTGTGTGTTGGTTCGTGTCGCGTGTTTAGTATTAATAATGTTAAAAAGTTTGTAAATAAATAATTTCGGCCATAATGATTGTTATGTTATTTCGTGCCCAGCGTGAAAACTTTACTGAAACCAATCACCAAAAACTCGCCAAGGATCACACGATAGATTCAGTAAAATTGTTGAATGCACACCAAAGCTTAATATACGAAAATTATTGTGGGCTAATGCTACGCAAGTGGCTCTCTGACGAAAGTCCTTTATTGGAGAGTACATGAAAAAGGTATAGAGAAGAGCGGTCCTGCTGTTTTAAGATTAGAACGTACAGCGATTTTAATTTTCTATTGCTCTGAGGAGATGAGGAATCATTGCTTTCACGCATCGTCTTTAAAATTAAAAATTATTATGTCGCCGTGTGTATTTCTAACCTGGATTTGTCTTCAGCAGTATAATTTTTCCGTAATGGTGCCGGAAAAAAGTTAGCATTAAAGCAGCTATCGTGGAATACTTTAGCAGAAAACTTTTCTGCTGGAGAATGTGTTTGCTAAAATAAATAATACAGAGACTAATTAAATCCATCCTACTGAAATTTATGAAGTCAGACCAATTTTTTAAATCTTAGAATTATAAGATTAGAGTTATAAGTGAATAAGTCCTGAAAATCGTAGGCCTCTTTGTGATTTGGTTTATTTTCCCAATCAGATTTATTATTATTATTTTTAATAATTCAAACGAAATTTTCCAATTCCACAAAATATAAAATGAAATTACTCTGCCGGAAGGAGATTATAGTGACTTTTTTTTCATGTAAGCATTTGTTCCATGCATATTATAACTAAATTTTATTAACTTTCTCTGAATTCAATTCAATTTATTAATTACTTCAAATTCGATCTTTTTCCTAACTGTAGCATTGTTGAATTTATAAAATTGAAAATTCTTAGAGGTTCTTTATCCGGCGACTTTTATTAAAAATTTTGCAAACAGTTGAAAAATGACTAACCAACAGAGGCGACGGTGATGTTCTTATTCACTTTCTATATTTGTTAAAAATATTATACTTTTTTTAAATCATGGTATATTGTATATTTTATCATAATATTTTTAGTGTATATTTTTATCATAGTATTTTTAGTGTATATTTTTATCATAGTATTTTTAGTATATATTTTTAGTATATATTTTTAATCATAGTATTATTTCTTATCTGTAAGGCAATAATGCTATTTCTGTTCGGTGAAAAATTATAAAAAATAAGCATTCTTGTAAAAAGCTGTCATGCAAGAAAGAATTTTCTTAAGACTCGTTCTCAAAGGCGAAGTTTTTACATTTCTTTACTCGCATTAGGTGTTCCGTATGTAATAATTTTAATCTAACAACTCTTAAAATTGTTACCTTATTACCTAATTCAAAGTTTAATGTTTAACATTAAGGAGTGCAAAATTTGAAGCTGTCGAACGTAACTTTAGCAGTTATACGTGAGCCTGCTTTTTCATGAGCAAGAAACAAGCCTAATTTTAAAAATTTCATTGTTAAGGCAAGCTTCGTTCGGAAATGTTCTCTCATCGACTCTTTTCCCTGGTTTGCGGAGTCCAAAGGAATTAAGAGCGTTTCCTTTAATCTTCAGTTTAATTTTGTTAGTTTAAATTCATGCCATAATTTAGTTAGTGATATTAACATACTGTTTTAAGGAAACGCAGGGGCTGTTTGGGGCTGGACCTAGCCTTTTTTAGCCGCATTCAAATAAAGAAGGCGACAGCTGAGGTGGCTCCCCCCTTTTCAAACTTCCACACCATGCCAGCGGGAGGATGTTTGACCCCAACCGGGGCCTCCGAGAAGGAAGCGATAAGAGTTATAATCGCTTCCTTCTCGGTAATAGCGATAAGAGGAAGCGATAAGAGCTCTTCTCGGAGGCCCCGCCCCAACGGATATGAAGCACACGAGGCCCCCTTACGCGATGGTTCTTCAGTGTATCGGGTCTCGATCCTGAAGCACTCCGGATTTGAAGCAGGTTTAATCACTGGGCCACCGCCCCCCCCCCTTTTCCTTAATTCTGGAAAGCTCATTCAAAAAATTTCTCGCCTACTCCTTTCCCGACATATATATAGCATATACAGGAGTGTCCCAGAAAAGTGAAACAAGTTCCTATTTCCTGATATAATGTAACTAGATATATTTCAGTTAATACCCATTCAGTGAACCATTATCAATGAAATATGCAGCTTATGAAAATATTTTGATTTCAATAGAGTTGATAAAAAAAAGGTTGACAAAATTAATTTTTTGTTCGCCCCCCGTAATGATAATGTGTAAAATGTCTGGCTTATATTCCTCTATGCATACATAAAGTTCCTATGCTTTCAATTATGGTTTCATCTAATCTTGGTTATGTGCTTCCCTCCTCTAATGTTTTTATAGATATTTCCTAGATTCGTGACAGGCTTCTTAAAAAGAAATATGTCAATAACTTTTATTTAAGCAGTTTGCTTTGTTATATGCCGAAGAAAAGATAAACAACAAATGCATGCATTCGCATTAAGTATTAGTAATCATAACGCAATAAATTCCAAATATCCTTTATAAAGACATATCACAAAAGAATATTTTTAAAACCAACAAATTTTATAGCATAGATTGAAAAGAAATTGTCTAAAATCACTAAAAAGAGTCTAAAATGAGAAACATTGCAAATTTATTTGCATTGAAATTTTGATATAATAGAAAGATGCAAACGGAACACTTATTTTATAGAATTCGAACTTCAAAACATTGAAAACAATTGCACACAAATTAGAAAATCTACTGAAGAAGAGCAACAAACTTCAATTGCAAATAGTAACGAAAAAATTATGTAGATAACTTTTTTTATGCATAGAAATTTTATTGCTAAATATGGCTAGGTTCCTTTTATACCATAGCATTCAAATAGATGCATTTCTTTTCGTACTTTGCTTCAACTTTTTTGAAATATCGGAACACTTTACACCCAAGTATTGCTATCTGAAGCAGCTGATATCCAATTAACATAAAAACGGAAGACCAGTGCATATCATGAGAAATCCTGCAGAGTGAAATTTCTCTAGAAACGTTTGAGGATGATCAGGTGTAATCTTTAGAGTTTATAAAACGTTTGTTGTCAGTAACTGATTTTCTTGTTTGTTAAAAGTATGGAATCCTATATGCTCTCATACACATGTTTGGGACCATTTTATTTTTGAAAACAGTGGAATTAGAATAATTTTATGCCAAATTTTTCTCTTAAATGCAATTTATTTATTCCTCGATTCTGCGCTCTTTGGAACGGTGCCCCTTTCTTTTGCTATGCCTAACCCTACTTTTAACATTACTGTTCCATTCAACACTTGCTGACATTAAAGCTGAAGTTCGAAAAATCAAGCCAAGAAAAATGAAGCATCCACTAGAGCAGGTGGTTATCTGAAACAACCGGTCTCTGCCCCAACGGCTGGGAATTTTGTCCCTTCCCATCCCAGCGGATCACTTCCGGATCATCATTTCAGCCCCTTCCGGAAATCGAGACAATGGCCTTCTCGTTAAAAAAATAAACAGGTATCCTTGCGCTGGCGCATCACGATGAAACAGTTAGTTCCTCATCGGTGTGACGCAGTCGTCTCTGATAAAACGGCCTAATGATTCTGTTCTACAGAACGAGGTGCGCAAACAGCTCTACACTGTTTAACATAATGCACTCATTTTCGTCACTTTGCTGCTGGCTGACTTTGTAGGAATCAGTTTGTAACAAGAAACAAAGAGGACCACTCCAAGAAAATCGGATATCCTAATCAAAAACAAAATTAATTGTATTGAAGAATTACAAAAAGGACTGCAGAGAGGTCATTAAAGAGCGTTATCGCTTCTTCTTATCCAATAATTCTGAATACGTACTTAAGATACTGACAAATACGAATAGGTTTGAATACCAATCAGAATCGATGTACATTTCAGAAGAAAACAAAAATCTTGAAATTAATGAACCCTCTTTATTAATATGAATGGAAACAAATGTTGAGTGAGTCAATAATCGTCTCTTTTCCAGATGTGAATGCCCCTCTAAATGGGCTAATCTACAACCAGAGTAATGCTGAACAATATAAGATTTTACTTAGAAAGGAAAGCATTACTGAACATGGGATTACTGACAAAAATCAAACAACATTATAAGAATAAGAGATAAGTGGCTTGAACTTGCCCTGAAAAAAATTCTTATAAAATGAATTCTAGCATAAAGTTGCTAATCGTATTTTGGTAGGATAGTTTTCATTTTAAGAAATTCTCAGACAATCGAGCTCCGAAATTAGAAACTCTCCATTATCCTCACGTATCATGGCAATCCCAAAGTGTCGTTTCAAAAAAAAAAAAAAAAAAACCTTCATAGTTTAATTGAAAAAGCGAAGTCTAACCATGAACGAAGCAAAACCGAAGTGCAGAATTCGGTTGGTTATCAAAACTTTGCGCGTAGTCTTCTTTTCGGTAAATAAAAAACAAATCGACAGCGTTTTCGCGCTTTGATTTGTTTTCGGTCACCTGGTGCCGCGGATGAACGGGATTTCACTGCACGCACAATATTATCAACCGTTTGCTCCATTCCCAGACGAACCTGAATGATCTTTCTCAGAAAAAGCTAAACATTGAATAAATCCGAAATAATGTTGGTGAAGGCATGCAACTTAGTTTTGAAACGGATTTCAAAAGGTTTCACTGATAAGTTTTAATGCATCACCACTGTGATAGAAATGAAAGCGAGTCTTACAAGTATCAGCTCAGCGGGCATTCCAATGCACTGCTACCTTTGTCTTGTTACTCGCATGTTTTTGTGAACGCCTGCATATTGTGACAATCGAATCGCAAAATGAGCACATTTATGAATATGTGGAGTCTAATTTTTTTTTCAAATAAACGAAAACCACGGGGGCGTAATAGGAGTTTCTTTGTACAGGCATAAAGCAGACACGAGAACTCTTTAAGACCAATCTGTCCGTCTCCTCTTCCTGCATTTAAGGAAGAGGGCCGCACTTCTCTTCCGTTGACCTTCATTCACGCTCACCTGTCGGGTCAGTACTGACCTGCATTGGCGATCCAAAATAAAACCAGAGAAGACTGGATTTATTTAAAAAAAACAGAGCTCTTTTTTTGCGATAGGCACGATGAAATTATTTTGATTATATAAACGCGAATTATTTGTACACGCACTCTATTAAGAAGAACACGATGAATCTTTGTCTGAAATGGGATGCCATTATCTTATGATTCTTCAGCATGCTAGGTTTCACGAAGAACTTTCTTTCACTAATCGTTGCGATTATTTCATTTCCTTCCCTCGTCCGCAATATTCCCTTCGCCTGAAAACGGATAAATAAGTTTCAAAAAATTCCGCCTAAACAATAGTTTGTATTGAAGATATCGAATAAATACCTCTCATAGCAGCCATACTTTGAAGCTCGGAAAATTAAACAATTTTGTAGAAAGAAGAAATGGCAACTAACACTCAAAAATCGAACTTATTAATTGTGAGAATGGGTTGTTACAGTCAAGAAATTTCAGAAAAAGAAAATGTCAGTCATCTTGGAACGAGAATTCAGGAGCAAATTTACTTCAAAAACATAACAGACAAGACAAAAGTCGTCGAAAACACAGCGACAGAGAAACATTAAAAACTCAATGCTAAATGCATGTGTTCATTTTGCACAGTAATCATAAGACCTTTGTGACATATGCTGCATCAGCCTGAGTAGTATGCGGATAAATGATTTCCAAATCTACCAACTAGTGAACTCCCCGAAGGTGAAGTCAGATATAAATTTATTCTAAAAAAACTTCGTTCACTCCAACAAAATTTCTTCCCCCGTGGCAAATCGAAGGTGACAAATGCACGCATCGTATATTTTCATTATTGAGTGGTGACTCACGTATCGATCTTGTGATCCTTCTTATAATATGCAATGATCGATCTCGGCATAATTTGACTTTTATTTTTAGTCCATGAAAAGTAATAATTTTTTTAGGGGGGGGGGGGGGGGCTCAATGTAAATAAGATGTAATAGAAAAAAAATAACTCACTTGGATTAAAAATAAATTGTATGTTTTCCAATTTCTTTGCTAGCATTCTGAACTCTTGTTTTAAAAAATTTACACAACAATAAAAGATTATGAAACTTGAAGGTTAAAATGAGCATTGAATAAATGTTACTTTCATCTATTTTTTATGATAAAAAAAATTAATTGTGCATTCATTTTTATTTAAGCAGTCATTATTTTTTAAGGATAGTCGGAAGTTTCTCTGCCGCTGAAATGTTTTTCTTCTACTAACTCTGAAAGCAAAGAGAGAGCTTCAGTACCTCTCCAATACTCTATCAGAGCGATTCCATTACAGAGAGCCATTCGCAATTTCAGAAGCTTTTTTTTTCAAAATAATAATAATAATAACTGCAACTGGAAAAATGAGGTATTACGAATTTTTCCCGTAATACCTCATGTGCCCACAGATCAGCCATGCAAATTCACGATCCATTCTATGCCTATTCTTCTAAATAAGAAGATTCGAAGAATAGAGAATCTCGAAGATCCGTTTCCCGAGATAAATGAAGAATAGCCATCATCGAAGAGGGAGAAACTCGACACTCAGCAGTCCAAGGAGCTTTGTGTCACGAACATTTTTTTAACAAATCCTGCGTACCTTAACCGAAACTAAGCAAGGTATGTACAATATCATTCATTAACAAAGCATGTCTCATCCTTGCTTACATCAGTTAAAAGTTTTCCATGTAAAGATAACATTTCGCTGATTAAGTTATAAAAATTATTTTGTAGTAGCGATCAGCAGCAAAGAATTTCATGATTTTTTTGGCTTGTTTATAATATAACAAAATTTTAACTTAAACCTATAACAAAATTTATACAATGTAATTCAATTCACTGTTTGTGTTCAAGTTCTCATAAATACATTTCTACTATATTGCGCGTCATATTTACTTGTGAACAAACACCATATTAAAAAAAAGCAATGCATAAATATGGACTTCTAACACATCACCATGCCTGTCTTTTAAGTATGAACAAAATATCTAAAATGGCAGAAAATGTATCCAATAAAGTGTGGTCAATTGAATCTACCAATAATTTTGAACTCAATGTTACTGAAGTTAAACGCGGTAACATTGAGTAGAGTTAATTCTCTCTGAGACACAATCCAAAAAACGTCCCTACGTCTGTTTCGGAAATATGTGCCTGCAATGCGGTGACAGCTGTTCAATAAAAAGCTTATTTAGCACTTCGCATCGCAGCCCCACAAATAGACAATTTTTCCTCAAACGATTAAATGGAGATTTTCTACTTAAAGTGTAGCGACAGGGCAAAATTTTTTCCAGTACACGGAATTTGAATTTTCCATCGAAACATTTAGTATTCTGATGATGATTGTGTGTGCCAAAAGTAGCATTACACTGGTAAAAAGCTCATGATTAAAATAAAATGAAATAGAAAAATTGTTTTAAAGGGCTGGCTATTGAAAAAAAGATCATAAGTATGAGTGATAGAAGCTAAAAACAGTCAAAGAAAATAAAAATTTGAAACAAAAATTAAAGAAGCAGGTATTAAAAAAAAGAAAAGAAAAAAAGTGGAGAAAGTCTAAAGGGCTCAAGCAGAAAACTCGACATAATACTCCACAGTAACACTATCTTTGAAAAAAAATTAGTAAATAATAAAATTTACCAGAAATAGGAAAATAAATCAAAGAGAAAAATAAAAATAAATGAAAAAAATGTGTTCACTCTTGAAACAAACCGTTAGCATTGGAAGCCACCGATCTTCCGGATGGCAGAGAAGGGTTCTCTTCGTAGAAGATTTATGAGTCTCCCCCACCCCCATCAGATTTCTCGGGAAAAGTTCAAAGACACCCTTTTGGATTTCGATTTTCATCAGTTCCCTAGGCCTTTCAGTAAAGAAAAAATAATAATAAAATGGATGACTTTTGGGCCATTAAGTTGGAAAGTAAGATTTTCTGCTGCTCTTCGTGAAGCTAAATTTTTAAAATTAAGTCGAATTGAATAAAATTGTAAAGCGTTAAAATAAAAAAAAAGGATTCGAACTTCTAGCTCCGGTTTATTTTGAAAATTTAATGCTAATTATATAATAGCGGTAGCTCGTACATATATGTATTTATTATTGTCCCAATGCAAAAAAGTATTAATCTAATTCTTGAAAAAATGAGAAGTGACGTTGCAAAACATATTCAAAAATTTTAACACTATAATTTTAGAAATGGGCATGTTACCAGAAAGCTTCGAAATTAGAAATGTGACATGCGCGATTATTGATCTCTTCCCTTCGCTTAAAGAGTTTTCCGAAATTTTAATTTTAATTTCAATTAAATAATTGCAACATTTTTTTTTCTCTAAAAACTTAGGGGATTGCATTGCTAAAATGGAATTTATATATATAATTTTAATACGCAAATATGAGCTTCTCAGATATACTAATTTATTCGCTCTATTATGGCAATATGCACGTCATACAATTTATCTTCACCATAAAATTTTCAGAACATTTTTATTATGCTTTACTGCAATCCCTTTCGTTGTTTTAGTCGCTGCTTTTCTACGCACGCGTATTTTTTTGTATGTTTTGACATATTTTCGATGCTGCATGAGAGAGAATAAATTTAAAAGATTACATAATATACATCATCGTGCGATGATGCTTCGGACTAGAGGATGGAATTTTCTATATTTTCTTAATGTAATAAATTTAGTGATAAAATCACTAATAAACAAAAATTGCATAAATGGAAAGCCTTTAAAAAATTAAAGTGACGTGAAAAGTTTTAGAGACAATATATTATCAGGTTATGGATGAAAAATGCTTACATTATAGTATTTTTATGTATTAAACAATTTTATGTATTAAAAAATGAAATATCCTTTCACAAGGAACACTTGCCATCTGGGAAGTAAATGTGTGCTTAATTTGATTTTTGAGATGTATTTTTCATCCCGTACGCTTCAATTCATAGACGGTATGCTGACAGGTAAGCGGTATCAAGTTAAAAGTAAATCTGTTGAAAGTTTCAGTTTAATAAGGGAGCGCCAACAAATTCCGCGTGCAACTTCACAGCCGTTTACTCTCGGAGTTGCCTCTCACTGTTTCTGCAGCGTCGACGTAACAGGCGAGAAGCGGGTAATTCATGCAAAGTTTAAACGTCCGTTACAGCACACACTGTTTCCTTTTGCGCCGGAATACATGAAAAGGCGAATGGGATAAACCAGCAGTGATTTCGTAATCCTCATTTGAGTCCTTGACATCTTTCGCGGAATTCCAGCCCACGGTCAAAATCATGCGCATTCCTGCTGTCCTCGCTGGTCCTTCCTCCGGACCCGTTTGCAATCAACGCAACATTAACGTTCGATTTTCTTCTAAGCAGCTGCTCCGCAAACTTCTCGTCTCGGAAATCAAGATAACGGAAGTCCTGTTCTGTTGTGGACATCGAATCTCGACCAAAAGAAGGACGTCATCCAAACACCGCGGAAATCCATCCAACGCGAAACGAAAACGGGGGATCCCAAATGCTCTCCAGTGAAAACACACATCTCTTCAAAACGATTCGAAGAGAGGAATGCACATTAAAATTTCCGAAGTAAATAAAGCACACAAACAGAGGGACAAATTCGGTCAGTCTGCGCTGCAGATGACAATAAATTTAGCTTTCAATTTTTTAAAGTTAACCCATATGTGATGATTTAGTTTACTGAATTTTTTATTTTTGTAATTGTATGAAAATAGCTGTTTTAATATTTAATGCATTATAGTAAAAAAAATTTTTTTTTGAAAAATCTACAATAATTATTCATTAATGATTTTTTTCTATTTAGGAATAAAAATATTCAATCAATATGATAAGATGACAGAAGTTAATATGCTTCAATGAAATCTAACATTAAAAGCTGTTCAGCAGGATAAGTCAAGACGGTTGAAACGTAACCGACCCATAATATTCCATACATTTCAGCATTGTTAAATAACTATACTTTTGTTTATTTAAAAATCCCAAGCAGATATACATGTTATTTTTTGATATTTCATTATTGATGGAGCCTTTCTTTTTATCTATTTGGCATCCAACTTTAAAGCATTTGTCAGCCAGAAGTATTCCCTCCTCCCCTCGCCCATCACGGTCAACAATTCGTTAACACTCTCCCCGCCGGAAGACATCTCAACCTCGACGGGCGCATAATGAAATTGATTTCGTGCAACGAATAAAATTTTTTACAGGAATGGAAATTCATTTGATAAACAAAGCGGCCTCTAACATCAGGATAACAAGAGAGTTATTCGCCATGTTTGCTTCTTTAAAGTATTATTCTTTCTTTTTTCATTTTTGTTTTTCATGCAGACCTTTAGCACTATTTTCAGATTTGCTTTATAGCACCAATTTTAAAATATTCATTTAGAAAATTATCAAAATCTGAGGCATCTGAAAATGTTACAGTAAAATTTAATGTTCGATTGCCTACATATTTTTATAATTTTCATGAAAAATGTTTTAACTATATATATTCAGCCTGTCGAATACAAATGTCGTATATACTTTACTGCGTGTACAACATTGCGACTTTAAAAAAACGTATCATAATGCATAAATCAGATTGACGTCATTAAATAAATTTTTTAACGTTAAACTAGTGAGAATCTTGTTTTCCAATTATGTATTTCAAAATTGTATAGAAAGAAACTCCAGATTTCTGAATAAAAAAGTAACAACTGTAAACGGAAAAGGTTATCTCAACAACTGACAACGTTGTTTCAAAAAAAAAAGAAGAAAAAGGCGTGACCAGTTTTGAGTACATATTCTGACTCTTATGTAGAATTGTTAAGAAAATCGGGAACACTTCATGCTTTAAAAGATGTCATTTAAGTGACGCTAAATCAACTTAGCATCATTTTAATTCCAATGAAAGATCAGGTTTTATGAATGAATACTTCGCTTAGATGAAATCAGCGATTAAAGTGCCTTAGTACTGCATATTCCATAGATCTAAATCTCCTGGATTCGTATCCTTAAGCATTCGCATTAAAATTCATGAACACGCGCAAACTAATAATTATCTTTGATCACAGATTTAAACAGCAATACATTTTAAAATATGTGAAACTCTATCAGCGATGGAAATAAATGTATGCCTTTCATGTACATTTAATCTATTTAAATTTGATAAAAAAACAGCGCAGCTGTATTTTTCTTCCGATCGATTCCTAATTACATTCTGTAATTATACACTGGAGAAAGAAAAATATGTTAGGAAATGTAATACATTTCAGAAAAGGAAAGATAAATATTTAGACCATATCCGGTTCTTTTTCAAATCCTAAGAAAAGGGGATCAACAACTTCTTGATTTATCAGTGATTTTAGGATTATGAAGCAACCCATGTTACTAAAATAAAACTGAATTTAATAATTAAATGTAACACATATTATCATTAAATTTATGCAATTTTGACAAGATTTCTAAAGAAATTTTTTAAAAACGGAACGATAAAAAAATCACACTTGTCAGATTTAAATATTTTATTAAGATTGCATTGTGCCATTGAATATTTTAGATAGGTTCAATTCTAAAGGCATTTCTTAACTTCCTTCATTTCGTTCAATTTGTTTCATGTTCGTAAAGGTGGGATTTTGAAACAGATTTTTCACTCCTCTCCTGATGCGAGTTTTTAAATTGTGTACATTTTGGTATTTTCGATGATAATGTACTGTACTGGTATTTTTAAAATTGAATCACCAATTACTAGACTAACCTAATCTAATACGGATTTCACAGAAATGGAGCCACTTTAAAACAATATTCAGAAGGAAAAAAAATTATTTTCAAGATTTCATAATATTGAAAATTCCGAAATAATTAAAACAAAAAAAATTACTTTTAAGTAAACTAAAAGAAAATTGTTTTTACTAGCTAGCATTCGTTTATTAAAGCTGTTGGTAGAAAATAATTAAAGCTACTGTTTTCAACAAATGTACTTTCCTGTTTCATCACAGTTTACAGAACGTAAAGACCAGATGTTTTTTACAATTTCCGACATATAAGAAAAAAAAACATGCAAAGAAATAATTGCTTTTTAAATGTCTTTGAGAAGTATTAATGCACTGATTTGATGATGAAATGAACCAACATTTCAAGATACTTTCCTTCAATATTCTTATTCGAAATCAGCTATTTTCAATCAATCAATAAAAATCATTAAAGGAATAATTGAAGAATTACTAAAAAAAGGTATTTGTTTCGTATACATAAAATATATATATAAAAAAACCCTGCTTCTATAAAGAAATTATTAACGTCAGAATAAAAACAAACAAAAAAAATTAAAATCATTTTAGTTTGTTTCATATGTATACAATTAACGTATGTTGCAAGTTAATTGCTAAATAAAGAAATGTCTGTAAAAAAATATTTTTTATTCCTAAAGAATATTATTTTTTTGGGGGAAATTTTTTTATTATTATTTAATTGAAACAGGGGAGGGGGGCATCAGATATAAAAATGTGGATAAATATCTTTTGAATCGGGAATATCCAAAGTACATTTTTATCTTTTATAACAGATAACATACTCCGCGTCAAAATCGTCCGCTTTCTTTTTTTTCTTTTCAATCAACATCTCTCAGGTTTTGAGTACTTAAATGGCAAACCGCTGCTTAAAATCAAAATAATACATCCATGTAGCAATAAAATGATTTATCATCTTAAAAAGAATTCCTTACCTGCTCCAATATTACGACCGATTTAGAAATCCATCAAATTTTTCACAAATTAAGCACCAAAATATAAGAAAACTCCAATAAACACACATTCAAGTCGAGTCAATGAAATGAATCTGAGGAAAACAGCAGCACAACCATTCCGTTCCCCTTCCAATCGAGTTTGTATCTATCCTTGCTGCCCTGACAGCGAGCGACACGCTCTTTTCCCTTCATTCTCTTTATCCCTAAAAAATTCCCCGTCCAGAACAAAAGCAACCGGTTAGAGGGTCACTATTCTGGGAGGGAATTGTTTCATTTCACACTGAAAAAATAATAATTATCGTTAGGTGCCTTTTGTTTTCTCTTATGACTGTGATTTTAAAAAACAAAACAAAAAAAACCTTTTTTTTTTTACTGATTTATTTAGCAGAAACCTTTCTAAAATAATTATTAAAAATTATTTTTTTAGTTCATTGTTTAGCTTAATACCTTTTATGAGTCAACAGTAACTATATCTTTTTTATATTTAAAACTTTCATGTTTTTTTCTCTATTCAATTTTTTAAATTTTCTCCTTTAATACAATTTGTTTTATTACTTTTAAATGCTCTTTTTTTTTATGGAAAACCTCTGAAGACTGACTTTTTGCATTATCTTTGGGTCTCCAACGGGCAGTGAAAAATATATTTATTACTTATTTATCACTGAATGTTCCGTTTAATTCCTTATTATACGTTGGGGAAGAGGACGTTTTTACCAGTTGTCTTTAAAATTGAAAAAAATTGAGCACATAGAAATTAGTTAATTTAAAAAATAATTTTCTTCATTATATAACACTATTATATATATTGGGCACAGTAATTCTCTGCGATGCCATACAGACAAACTTAAGATTCAATTAATTTTACTCCCTAAAAATTATATATTTTTTTAAAAAAATGAAAACTGGTCACTCAAAATTTATCGAATTTTTTGGCTCTGGGGTTGGAAGATTTTGCATGAGTGGTGTTTGGCTTTCTTAGGTAAATATTTGCATAGGCATGTACAAATATTCTAAATGGCACAAAGAATGATATTTTATGACAGTAAATGTACTGTTAAAAATTGTTTTCATTCTCTCTAATTGTTTGTTACTATCCTCCTATTTTTAAAAAAATTGAATAGATATAGCCGAATCCCGAAGGTCTGCATATCTTTATTTTAACCAACTCGAAAGTGTATTAATCGCAGGAACTTCCTCAAGGTGATTATTGGATCAGTCTAAAACACTCACGCCAAAATATTTAACTGATATGATTTACGGGACCCTTAGAAACTGTGCAAAAATATTAATTTCATTTTTTTTTTGAAAATTGGAAAACGGAATTCCCCGTGCTATTGGGAGCATTTTCAATTTCTCGTACCCGAAACGCAGAATAAGTGTTGAAAACTCGAGATTTTGAAGAATGGCCCGTTTCGGACTCCTCTAAGTTGGAAAAACGTAAATTTGACTTTGTGTCGATCTGCGAATATAACTCAAAAGCGCCTAGAGCAAGAGGATTGAAATTTGGTATCAGTGTATGGATTAACGACCCAATTTGTAGATTTGATTCAAATTCTGGACGAACTCCACAGGAAGTCTGTCTGCCTGGTTGTTCGCACTCGATAATTACGAAATCCAAAGAGCTAGGTAGATAAAATTCGGCATGCAGGTTTAGCATCTAAAATATAGATACTTATCAATTTTGGACCAGATTCTCTCGGCTTGAATGTTTACGTGCATATGAACTCACCAACGCAAGGACTCGAATCACTGAAAATCGGCGCACTGTCTTGTGACTACAGTTGCAAGTTTGTCTTTCGTTTTAGTATTAATCGGCTTGCAAATAAATAAATAAAATGTCCATAGCACATATTCTTGCGATATATTTGTGGTGATTGCTTTACATATAAGCCATATAACATCCCTCGGACCGAAGTGCTCTTTTGACCCAACGGATTTGTTACGTGGCTACTAACCATAAGATTGGGAGTTCGGGCCTAGCGATATCCATCCGCCGACAAATGGTAACCCGATCGACCTTGGATAAACGCAACCTTCGCACATAGCTTCGTTCAACTGTCGTGGAGCCCTCGACTCAAAGTTTTAGACGCGCATTAAATACGACAGTTGTTAGCATCACCACCAACTCACATAAGTATCGTTCGCCAAAACTCACTGGGGAGATACTCTGTGGTGATTGCTATACATATAAGCCAGATAACATCCCTCGGGCCGAAGTGCACTTTTGGCCCAACGGATTTGTTACTCGGCTACTAACCATAAGATTGGGGGTTCGGGCCTAGCTCTATCCACTACACTGACAAATTCAATAAAAATGATAGATTCACGCCAAAGATATATATTTCCCAACTTTTCTAAGTCCCCGACTTTAACTAGGCATCTACATTTCGCAAATATCCTTATCCAAGGTGAGCAATTTTTCCCAAATATCTTTATCCAGGGTTCACAGTCTTATGCGGAGGAAAGGGGATGAGACTTTTAAAGGTGAGTTGCGAGCAAGCTTCGGGTGAACCACTATAGCAAAGCTGTGGGTCTATCTCCAATTAGTTATTAGCCAGAATCATCCTTAGGGTCACTATTAGAAGGGTATCTAATGTGTTACTATCCCATCTAACTGCCGAAGTTCAGCAAGAAAAAGAGAATCATCCTGCTCCTTTACTGAAGTTTTAACCATAAATGTTTGCCGTTTGCCATGCAGTGTCACTCGCTAGGATTGCGATAGAACCTGCTAATTTAGCCATTTTAATAAAGATCACGATGAAGTTGGTGTGTTCCTTGCCTGAATCATGCATGAGAAGCAAAGTGGCTCGCATTCAGATTCGAAAGAGCTTGTAGAAGAGAAATTCATAAAGGGTTGAAATTCTCTCGAATCAATATGGGTTGAAATTCTCTCAATTGTGTATTTTAAAATTTTTGAAAATATTTCTGAAGTAGATCAAGGCATTGCAAAAGTGAACCCAAATAACTAAAAGGAGGTGTGATGTTTTGGGCAACAAAATTATTCGAGGAATGGTGAAGAAACAATGTTATGACAGGTTTTCGTTCTGTTTCAGGAAGGTATTTCAGTAAGCTTTAAAAGAGAGAAAAATTGATTTAGTAAGCAAACTATTATTTTTGGAAGCGGATACTGACATCAACTCAAGCAAAACAAAAATCCACATTAATAATAAAAAAAAATCCATTTACAGGGAAACATAACATTTAATATTTTCGCAATCGTAAGCGTACAAAACCATTTTAATTTACTCTATTTAAAGTACAGATAAGAGAGAAAAATTCAAATTCAAGTATTTTAGTTTTTTTTTTTGGAATAATTACTTTATTTTAGTAATTTAATTTCATTTTATTAACACTTTTGAAATTTTCTTAGAAAAAAAAAGATTACTAAAAACATTTCATTACTACGAACATTAAAACACTTTGTCAAAATTTCTCTTAAAATTTTAAAGCAACAATAAAGGACACAATAAAAGAAAGAACGTGTAGACAATAATTCAGCTTTGAAGAAAGGAAGGTATCGAACCTGATGATGAAAGTATCGATAACGTAAAAGATAAAATAAATTTTTGAAATAATTTTTAACAGAAATAAAATATTATACAATATCTTTGCAGAGAACGGGATTTATTCCAGAAATCTGAGCCTCTTTTCAACTGGTTTCAAGTGAAAATAACGCGATGGTCCGGAATTCATCCCTTGAGAAGAGCGAACTTCTGTTCGCAACGAACGACAACGTCACACTTTTCGGGTTACAAATGGCCACAAGAAATTCTTTCGATGATTAGGAAGATTTACTTTTCTCACAGGAAGATTTTTCAAACTTTTAATAGAATTATATCGAAGAAGAAACAAGAATTTAAAAATAAATCTTGATAAATTCTACGTTTAAAAAACGATTTCAATAAGAAACAATTCATTTTCTAGTCTTTCTCCTACAGAGGTGAATTCCTGAACCAACAGACGTGTGATCGAGGTAAACGCATATGAAGAATGAAAACTGAAAATCTCCAGGTTATAATATAATTTGTCAGTGTTTGCAGGATGATCGCGACCACATCTGAGCCTGTGCAGCGTCAAAACAATTTAAGGCATGCAAGTGTGGTGCAGTAAAATCTGATAACAGAGGCAGACTGCTCACATAAACTCTGTATCCTAAAATAAATATATTGTTTATTCGATGCTATTTTAAATAATGAGCAGAGAATCTGTGAATGCAATTGCGAAGCGGAAAACTTTTCAGGGGAAGAATGTTGTTCTTCGTCCCTTTTAACGCCCTCGCCAAATCCCTCTGATTAAGGACTTCGGCAGCACGCGGTTTCCCCCCTACCTGCCAAACAGGGTGAGTTTCCCCTCCCCTCGATGCACAACAACAGCGTGAGAAAGAAACATGTTCCCTTTTGGGAAGTTTTCTGTTGTGTGTGTGTGTGTGTGTGTTTTTTTTTTTTTTTCGCTTTTCTTGCCTTTACGATTAGACTTTTTTTTTTTACTTCCCGTGTATGAAGCTAGGAATGCAATACTATGTCACTCAGGGCTTTTCAATGTTTACTTTTTTACTCAAAAAACATTTGAAAATATTTTTTTTCTCTCAATTAAAATAACTATTTTTTAAAATAATAACTTTGCTAAACAGTAACAAAACAGTAACAGTATTAAAAAAAATTAAAACATTTTTTTTCTCCAAAAAAGTTATCTATGTCATCTTTTTTTAATGCTAAAATTCGGCTGTTATAAAACTTCAAAATGAGATGAAATTTCCATGAATTTAAAACCATGTCCTCTTTGAAAATTTTAAAAATACTCAAATAATTAGTTGACAATTGTGAAAATTCACATTTTTGCATACAAGTTAATAATTTTGTAGCGATTTTTTTTTTACGCAATGATTTTTTCCCCTTGCTTTGATTAAAAATAAATAGTTCCCTCTTGATTTTTTTTCATTCTTCTTCACATAAGGAGCTTCTTTTCTTATCCATTAAGAATCCAATCCAAGATTTTTGGTTTATATTGCTTGATATGCATCAGACCTGACGCCATAATTCAAAGTGAATGCACTCAGAGGAGGCAGATTTCAGCAAAAAAAAATATGCAGCTTTCCAAGCGAGTTTCTGAAAGATAATGAAATGTAAAGGAAATGCGATGACTTTACAAATTTGTAAAATTCCGAATGTCATTAATGATTCGAATGATTTTTTTTTCTGATGCAGAAATACTTTTTTTCTCGATAGTTTAACTAATTATTCAATTCCAGGATTCTCGTTTATCTTTATCCCTTGAATTAGGTCTTCCTTTTTCAAAGCAAATCACCTATCTGTCAAAATCTCCAAACTGTCGAAACGAAATTTGTTTTATTGGTTTTAATGTAATCTTTATCTAAATTTTTTTAACTTGCAAATTTTGAGATCATGAAGTAACAAAAGGGTTGACTGTCGATTATTTTTTTAAATGCTGATTTCCATAAATCTCACGTAAAAAAGCATTACTGAAATTTAAAGGTAATTTTAATCAGAGTTTTATTTTAATTGCATTTGTATGTCTATGAATTCCACACGAACGTAGTAGTAACTGGTAAAAAATAGAAATGAATAAGAACTAAATGATCAAAGTGGTCGGCAGTGGAACTTTCTGCGTCGCGTCTCGTGACTGCCGGTGTCCTCCCGCGAGAAGCCCCCGTGTCCGTATGACCTGCGATGTGCGTCTTCCGCCTGACCTCGCATTCCGCGGCCCGAAGGGACATGGGCTGCTGAGGTGGAAGGCACTTGTTTAGAGTCGATAAACGATTTCCTTGGAAACATATTATTTGCATTGAACTTGAAATTTTTTCCGCTTTAAGTATAATGGCGCTTATTCGCAGCACAGTGTTCCTCCACAGAAGTATATTTGTTCATCATAGAAAGTTTTTAGGGAAAAACAAGGATATATTGAAGTTTTCTGTCTCTTTACTTATTCGTATGAAACGTTGTTGATATTTTTTAGTTGGAAAAAAAAGGAAAAGGATTGCCTGTCTTCTTGATTTTGATGTCTTTTGGTATTATCTTTAAGCTTGCACATTGTATGTCCTTATGATCTTTTTGTTGACTTCACTTTCAAGATCTAAATGCGACTCATTTGAGGAATCAAATAAGAAATATGCAACAGCAAAATAAGAAGTTTCCGTTTTGGCCGAATGCAATATCAAGTCTAAATAGATAATTCGACATTCTTGAGCAGTTCATATAGAAGAAGAGCGCTTTTAAATAATCACATCAAAGAAAGAACCTCTAGCAAATCGGATTAAATATTTAACAAATGGCAGGCGAAAAATAACACATAAATATATAATAATTTTTATATTCCTTTTTTTAAATTCAAGTACTCTTTACACTCCGTTGGAATCTGTTCCCAATGCGTTGTTAAATATATGTCTTGTTTCAAACTTTCCCCCGCGTGTGTGAGAAAGACTTGGGGGGGGGGGGGGGGGGCGCACACAATGCAGGAGGGCAAATAATCTTCCGTGAAAAGTGAGCGCGAGGCTTGGATATGAAATTGTAAAAAGAATCAAATGAAAGATTCGGTATTTTTTAAAAATAAAGTAAAAGAAAAAGATTAGTTTTATGCTAATTGCTGCAAAATTGCAGGGGATCTGCAATCTCTTCCTTCACCCTTTCTCGAGGACACCAAAGAAACATTTATGCATATCCTATAGAATATCCGAATCTCGAAACAATTGTAGTCAACACACACAGAATTTTGCATTACAAAAACTATTGAGGGAAAACCCATAGGTTCGTAATACAAAAATGATTGGATTCACTGAAGTATTTTCAAATGAACCAACGATAAGATTTTTTTAAAATTTACATTTACATACAGAAATAACAGATTTGAAAAAAAAATCAGATTTCTGTAAACTTGGATGGTAAACAACAGATTCCTTAATTTAAATGCGAGACAGAAAGAGGTTAAAGAGATAGAAGAGATTCTCTAAAAAAGTGTTCAATATAATCGAAATTTAAAATGAGGCTTCTCATTAAATTATTAATCATTACAAGTTAATATAGCAGAAGTAAGCACAGTTTGTGTAACGACAACAGAATTGAATACCAATTTAATAATAAAAAAGATTAAAGCTTTAATCCTTTTTCGGAATGCCTCTGAGTTTGTCGCCAATATGGCACCACCCCCCCCAAAAAGACAGCAGAATAATTTTCCTAGTAATCCTAATATTGATTTTGTTACAAATTTGTTTACTTGTTGCGTTGCAAATCTACTACAGCAGTTTTTCAAGAAATGAAAATTAAAAATAATGACAAATAATCATCCATAAAAAATTTAATTAAATTGCCTTTTGTAATTGAAAATACTATTATTTCTAATTGTACATTTAGTGTTATTTTTAAAGTGAACCATGGGAAGAAAACACTTATCCTGTAGCAAATCTTATCGAATTATGTAAGTCTAATTAAAATCGTCTGTTTATGAATTCTGTCGACTAAAACTAGAAACATCTGCTGATGCATTTTGAATGGTTTGCTTCTATTTCACAGTTCTTCATTTTAATACTATCTTGCCATTCAAACGGAATTTTTTGTTGACAAAACCCAATCCAATTTCAAATGAGTTGCTCTTATCGTTGATTTCATTTGATTATTCTATTAATCTGTAAATGAGAATATTCGGTGCCTGATAATCCAGACAATCAGAAATATTATGAGGGATATTTTATTTTGTAAATTCTATGTGTGCATTTTGAAATATATTTGGAGCCGATGGAACAACGTTCGCATCACGGAAAAGTTATGCCGATTTTTTTTATGGAAATCATTCCCTGCTCAAATGACAAATTATTTGAATCAAGTAGGTGTATTTATTCTTTCAAATTCTATAGTAGTGACTAGGCTCCCACTCCACCTGCTAATGAAGTCAAAATTTATTTTTTAAGTAAAAAAAAATCTGTATAGTGCTTTTTTCAGATGTTGAAGGCATCTTATACTAGATTTACTCCATTTCTTTTGAGTTATCCGAAAAGAACCTAAATTTTTTATGTTTGATGTGCTAGCGAAGATAATTGTTTCCCGCTCCCCTTGCAAACGAAGTCGTAGGATTTATTTTATTAACACTTTGCTGATCAATGACGAGTTAACTCGTCTTTTCATGTCCAAACGTTGTTGACCGGTGACGAGTTAACTCGTCATTGTATTTGCATTATCTGTTTCAATTTATAGCCCCGAGGGCGATATAGAACATTACAAAAACTTGGCGTATCGTGTTTAATCTTGTCCGCTCTATAACAGAAAAATTACTTTTCCTAGCATTTACATTTTTATTAGAATTTTAGTAAAATTCCAAAAATTTCAACCATGACGGAACGTATCGGCGAAGAAAATTTGGTGTAAAAAATATGCCCAAAGTTTAATTTCATTTCATTCAGTATAAATAAAATTCATTGGAGTTTTTTTAGAACGTTTTACTTTCATATTCAATTACAAAAAAGTAGCCGGTGACATGACATAGTTTCGGTGTAAAATTGCCGGTCACTAAAGTGTTAAGTAAAAAAAAAATCTGCCCGGTGCCTTTTTCTGATGCCGAAAGCATCATATGATCAATTATTTTCTAAAGTGTAAACCGCCGCAATCGGTTTGCCACAATTCGTTATTTCAGAATTCGAAGGAGAATTAGCAATTAAGGTTTAAAAAGAAGAGTTCGATAAAATTGTCGTGATCAATAAACCTCATATCTTAAATAAAAATGGTGTGTAACTATAACTGTTTTACAGTATTGTTTATATGGTCAGTCATCTTGAATGGTGACTATGTTTTTGGTATCCTTGGCGAAACAAGGGCACATTGCACTAGGATTTTACCTAATTCTATCTTTTAAGCCTGAATTTAAATGAAAAGGGGTTTTTTTGTTAACACACAGTTTTAAATCTCCATAATAATTGTTTTGATTCCTCATTGCTGTCATTTTTTATGCATTTCTCTTGTCAATATTAATGTTGTCATTGCAGTGCTGTATTTTCTAATAGATCAAATGAATTAATCATCATTTTATTTGTAACATGTGGGAATTGCTAACAGATGCCATATCCTGTATGGCGCCATGTTGCGTCATTGATCACATGATGCTTCCCCGCCATTATTGGCAGACGACAGCTTGGCAGTGAGACGTACCACTCATGCTCATGAATCTTTTTACGTTCTTTTAGCAATGTTTTCTCCTTCCAATCCTAATAAATATATTTTACAAAACAACGCGGGTCGTTGCTTTTCCCCACATTCCCACATTTTGGGTGGGGCTCGGCCTTTCTTGTGAACACCCCCCAGCAAATCCCGCTAAATCATTAAAATTCTGTAAATGTTAGCACAATTTATCTAAGACATTAAATTGATTCTAAAAGAGTGGAATTTTGCTGTGGATGATTTATTGGACAAATGAATGTAGGTTATTTCGTGTTTTTCATGCATATGATTCGTGGAAACTTTCAAGGTTCAATTACTTCGTGTTCCTGGGCAACTGTACTGAGACAACTGACTGCTTTAAAAAAGGAACATCATCCTGTTCAACATTTTTAAAGAAAAGAAGAAATTGAATTATTTGGAGATGTGTGAATTATTTAGGAGTGAATGGTTTGATTGCTCCCAAATGGCGCTATATTTTCCCCTCTAATAAACACGATTCCTGATAACTTTGTAATTTATAGTGCATTAATTTATTTCATTCATTCTTTAAATATTAATCTCAATTTAATGGGTATTAGTTATGTTTTAGTTTGTTAAAATGTCTTTAAAACCAGGCGATATTCAATTAATCGCTAATTCCCTTATATATGCTACAACGAATTCTGTAAAATTGCTTAATTCTGTATTAGGTTACAATAATTTTGACCATTCTTCACGTAAAAGAATGAGAAATTTTGATAACTTAGATATAGAAAAACATAGACAAGAATTGTTACAGAACTCGTTAGATGGTAGTTTTTTTTTATCGGAAACATAAAAATAACATTTTTCTCCTGTCGCAAACCGAAAGCGAAACCCATAGTATTTTTTTCCATCCCTCTCCCCGCAACTTCAGACGGAACGCACATAGCTAACAGCGGGGCACTAATAACTGGCATCAAAAGGGAATCATTCGAAAATGATCCTTTGAATAACACAACGTTGAATAAAATAAACCTTCAGCTTTGTTTTATATAACGCGATCTCTGAGGCAGTTGTAGAAACTTCACAGGCAGCGATTCCTATTATATTAAAAGTTTTTTTTTATGTTGAAAAGAATTTTTTGCTTTTACAATTTTCTAAGTAATCAACAAAAATTAAATTAGTTTCCGGTGCAGCTAAATCTTTTTCTTTATTTACTCAGAAAAATATAAATTTTTAGCGATGGTGAATAAACATACAGCTTCATCACTAAAAAACTGCGAGATATTCCTGTACAATATATTGAGATAAATGCGCGTTTATCATAGCTGCTTCAACATTTAAAAGCGATCATAGGCTATTCATATCCAATGCTTGAACTTCAGAAAGATTTAATAGAAACCATAACATTTGCGTAGTTCCATTCGAAATTTATATTTATTAATCCTCTTCTTCCTTGTTGCCAACGCCACAAGTAGAAAGTAGATCAACTCAAGAATTTTAGCTCTTGTTGCCAACGCCACAGGTATCCTCCCACCAGCAATAGCGTGATTTTAACTGTACTTCGGGTTAAATTTCACCCTTCAACCATAGCGAGTCATTGCCTTCTGTTCATCAGCCTGCTCACTAGATCCTCCTGCTGATGGTTTTTGCTTGACGTTTTTGACTGGAACTGCTTCTGGTTGATAGGATGAAGTATCGCTATTTACAACAGACGAACTGTTTGTCAATTCTTTCAACATATAGGCAGTTTTCAGTCTGTCAATATTGACCGACACTTCTTTCCCATTGCTTATGAGCTTATAAATTTTTTCATTGCGACTAACCACTTCAAAGGTGCCTTCGTATGGAGGTTCCAACCTTTTTCTAATTTTGTTTAACCGCAGAAAAACATGAGAGCACGCAGTTAGCTCCTTATTCACAAAAACTGCATGCCGCCCGTGATATTTGGTTGGAAGAGGTGAAAGCTGTTGCATTGTTTCCCTGAGCCTTCCCGCAAAGGTAGCTGGATCAGGGCTGTTTTCAAGGGGACAGAGAAATTCACGAGGAAGGCGTATGGGAGTTTCATAAACCAATTCTGCAATTGCTGCTTGTAAATCTTCCTTCCATGCAGCTCTGAAACCCAACAGTATTGTGGGAAGCACAGTAGTCCACTGAACATTGCCAGAAGCCATTATAGCCGCTTTCAGCTGTAAATGAAATCTCTCAATTTGCCCATTTGCAGCCGGATGGTAAGGAGTTGTATGATGCTTGGCAGTACCCTTTAATTTCATAAGGGCATCAAAAGGAGATGATTCGAACTGTGTTCCCTGGTCAGTTGTCAACCGGAGAGATGTACCGAAATTGGAGATCCATCCAGAATAGAAAGTTAATGCTACTGATTCTACGGACATTTCTGCAAGTGGAAATGCCTCTGGCCACTTAGAGAACCGATCGACACAGATAAGGCAGTAACAGAAACATTCATTGGAGGTCCAACAATGCCAATATGCAAATGCTCAAAGCGAGTACTCGGAGGAATAAAATTTCCAACCTTACTCTTTGTATGTCGAGAAACCTTTGCTCGTTGACAGTGCAAGCACGTGCAAGTCCACAGGGTAACATGTCTCATCGATGGCCACACATATCGCTCAGCAACCAACTTCAGGGATGCTCTTACTCCTGGGTGTGAAAGTGAGTGCAGATGTCTAAAAATCTCATGCCTAAAATTCTCTGGAACAAAAGGGCGGATACGACCAAGAGACACATCACAGTGTAATTTTACTTGAGGCTCACTTACAGGAAGAGGTTGCAGCACCAATAAAGATGTGCTTGACGATATAATTTCTTGCAAATCGGGATCTGTCTGTTGCTCTTCGGCCATCTTTTTGAAATCAATTGCAGTTGTTCCGATTGTTGAGACGTTTATTCTTGTAAGAGCCTCTGCAACCACATTGTCAGCTCCTTTTAAATGACGGATGTCAGTTGTGAACTGGCCAATGAAATCCAATTGTCACAGCTGTCGAGGTGAGCATTTGTCTTCCTTTTGCTGAAAGGCAAACAATGGTTTGTGGTCAGTAAATAAGACAAAGTTTCGACCTTCCATCCTGTGGTGAAAGTATTCAATGGCCATATAAGCTGTCAGACGTTCTCTGTCGTAGGCACTGTTTTTTTGTTGTGCAGGGGAAAGTGACTTTGAATAAAATGCGAGAGATTGCCATCCAGTACTGACTTTCTGTTGGAGAGAAGCACCAACAGCATAATCAGAAGCATCCACTACTATAGCGAGAGTGGCATTAGCCGAAGGGTGGAACAAAACTGTATCATCAGCCAAATCCCGTTTACACCTTTCTTACGCCTTTCTGGCTTTCTCCGTCCAAAGTATAGGTTTTTTTTAAATTCTTCTTGGTCCCTTTTAAATAGGAATTCAGAATTGCCTGCTTTTTTGCCGCATGTGGCACGAAACGCCATTAGATATTAATTAGAGCCAGGAATCTCCGGAGCTCTTTCACCGTACTTGATTCAGGGAACTCCGTAATAGCTGACACCTTTTCTGGAAGTAGAATAATGCCATCAGACGTGACAGTGTGGCCAAGAAATTTCACAGATGTTTTTCCTAAGACACACTTGGAAGCATTTAGCCGCACGCCAGACTCCTCTAAATGCCGGAATATTTTATCTAGGTGTTCCAAATGCTGGCTGTTGCTTTCAGATGCAACCAGGACGTCGTCAAAATATGGCACACAAAAGTCCATACCTCTTAAAACATGATGAATACATCTTTGGGATGTGGAAGCAGCGTTGGAAAGTCCAAATGGCATATACAGAAATTCAAAAGTCCAAAGGGCGTAGTAACAGCCATCTTTGGGACGTCTTACTCTTGCACTGGAATTTGATGATAAGCCTTTGGAAAGTCCAAAGTTGAGAAAAATTTCTTCTCTTCGAGCACCTGCAAGCAGTCTTGAATATTGAGCACTGGATAGCGATCTAGAATCGTCACGCTATTCAGCTTCCTATAATCTCCACATGGACACCAATCTCCTTTGTTTTTTGAAACCATGTGCAGAGGTGAGGCCCAGCAGCTTTTTGAAGGCCTACAAACTCCAGTCGCCACCAAAAATTCAAACTCCTGTTTTGTAGCCTTTAACTTGCCAGGGGCAAGTCTCCGTGGTCTTGAAAATACTGGGGGTTCGGTAGTTTGAATACAGTGCTTGACCTCATTCTTCGACTGGTGCATCGCACAAGCTTCAGTGAGCGAAGGAAACTTTGCTAGAAGCTGATGAAACTCAGATTCTCCCCTGAGGGTTTTTATTTCGGTGCCTTGACCACTCTCCACTATCCCTCGAGACTGAAGTTTCGTTAGAGGGTCTATCAAGCAACCTTGGCCAACGTCGCACAGCAGTCCATAGCGGTGCAGAAAATCAGCGCTGATTATCGATTGCGAGACATCAGCGATAATAAACTGCCATTGGAACAATCTGCGTAGGCCCAGGTCAGACGATAATAGTTGCTGATCGAAAGTCTCAATGGCGGTTCCATTTTCCGCAAACAGCATGAGAGAAATCAACAGAGAATGCTTGGGTGCCGCTGACAGAGGAATGACTGAGACGTCGGCGCAGGTATCAATCAGATATCTGTAGTTCATAGATTTGTTGGAAAGATACAATCTGTTAATTCCAGCCATGGCGCCATCCGCTGATTTGAGTGACGGCCGTTCTAGTTTTTCATCTGAAAGGAGCATGGCTTGATACATTTGGTCGCACGTCCCTTCAAAAGCCAGTGGTACCAACAGTGTTCGCGGTTCCTAGAGTTTCTGCTGACCGAGCGGCGACGGTAACTCCCACGAGAGGTAGAACGTTCACGTGTTTCCAGGCATGACAGTTGCGAGGAAATATCCATTAGCATGCTTTTCAGCTCCGTGTCTCCCAGTTCGATTGCTTGAATCGATGGTGTATTACATGCAGCCACCAAAATTCCATCTGCCATCTCTGCTAAGTTTTCCACTCCATCATCAGAAATAGCAAGAATCTGCTGTACGTTGATTGGAAGACGCTACAGGAAAAGGGATTTAAGCAAATTATCGGAAATTCGGTTTCCCGCCTTACTTCTCATTTCTAATAAAAGACGTGAGGGCTTGCGGTGCAGTGTATGGATTTTCTGCCGGTGGTTTTAAAATAAGATCACCCACAACAGCTAGCTCTTCAGGTTGTAAAGCAGAAACAGCATGGTGAAATTTCGTAATCTCCGTGGTAATTACAGCTAGCATAAACTGGCTTTTCATCTGGCCTAACCAAATCTCTGGACTCGCTCGCCAAAATGGCGGAGCTTTAATAGCTACCCGAGCTATGTTGCTTGCAGTTTTGAGACATATTAAATTTCAAAAAATGAACAAAATCATCGTTACAATATGCGTAACAAGCACTAAAAATAATTCCTACGGTCGAAGAAAATTCTTTCGGTGTTGCAGTTGGCGGATGTAAGCTGATTACAGCTCACGTATTCACAGTCCATATGTCACCAGTTTAGCGATGGTGAATAAACATACAGCTTCATCACTAAGAAACTGCGAGATATTCCTGTACAATCATTGAGATAAATGCACGTTTATCATAGCTGCTTCAACATTTAAAGGCGATCACAGATTATTCGTATCCAATGCTTGAACTCCAGAAAGATTAAATAGAAACCATAACGTTTGCATAGTTCCATTCGAAATTTATATTTATTAATCCTCTTCTTCCTTGCTACCAACGCCACTAGTAGAAAGTAGATCAACTCAAGAATTTTAGCTCTTGTTGCCAAATCCACAAATTCTTATCAAGCTTTTACAAAAGCATTAATTACTGAATTTTCAGATAAAGAAATTTCAATTGAAATACATATGCAACTCGAAACTCGTTCTCGCGGTCCTTAATGTCTTTTTTGCAGTCTTTTCTGGTATAAACCGATTGTCATCGTACTACTCGGAATGACAGTTCTACCTTCACATGATAATGTCAGCACTATACATTTATTGTCTTCGCCATCGAATAGGCATAAAGAGGTTGTTATTTTTGATAATATACTTTCCGGATTAGTTGATATTGGTAGTTTTTCGACGTTTCTCAAACATTCTGCATGGATTGAACTAGGATCCCCGTCATTGACGAATAGCAACACTAATTGGATTCGGATTTCTCCCAAACTCAATTAATAAGTCCCTTTAAATCTAAAATTATTTTTGATAAACAAATGTTTCCAATTTTTATTTATGCGGAACACAATAACTGTATTACTAATAATCTAATAATAGGTTGCGACTGATAAATCAGGCAAATTTGACAATTAAATCCGATGATTCTGTTGAAATTGACAGTTTTGTAATGACCACTTCTGCCGATACTCCCACGCTTGATATAGGTTCGAATATTTCTAAACAAACTCGCAATGACGTTGCACCGCTTTTGTTGGAATATAAACCTAAAAAAATTAAAACCGCGAGCATCGAACTTGATATAAAGCTTACTGACGATAAGCCAATTTAACACACACGTCCACGTTCACTCTTTGCCGAATGTGATATAGTAAATGTGGAGTAAGGCGAATGGTTAAATAGGGAATTATAGAAACATGTTCTTCACCTTATGCTAGTCGAGATGTCGTAGTTCATAAGAAATCACAATCATTCGTAAGATGGAAAACATAGTCTGCATAGATTATACATGGTAAACATAAAAGTTCTTGCCGTTCTTAATGACCCAAAAGAACAGGACATACAAACGGTGTAGCCTATTGTTAGTCCTCTAAGTAATCACTATCGGCATCCAGCACCTTCTGCCAACGCGTCTCCAGTTGTTTAATCCTTTTGCGGTAAAACTTGGGGGTGTGGGAGGCAAAGAAGTCCATGAGAGCTTGGTGCACGTCTGGTTCATTGGTGAAGGATTTACCACGAAGATGATTGTCCAGGGAATGGAAGAGGTGGTAATCTGATGGTGCAGTAATAAAGATGGGACAAAGTCTTCCAACCAAGTCGCTGTATCGTATTCCTGGCCATCCGCACGACATGCGGCCTCACGTTATCATGCAAACATCCTTTCGATTAACCAGTGCTGGCTCCTTCTGAAGCGCATGTTATATACGTTCCAATTGCTGCGAGTACAGGTCCCCAGTGACCGTTTGGCCCGTTGGTAGGCCTGTGGTCGTCCTGTTCGAGCTTTAACAAAGAGGGACAAATCTCCCGACTTGAGTTTTGAAACCAATGCTTTGGTTTCCCGTACATCCATTGGCAACACTATCTCCAAACACTTGACATTTGGTGACTTAATGCAGAGGTTGATAGTCCACTTTGAAGTCGTAAAGTAAACACCCCCGAACAAGCTCCTTCGATACGTCCATTTCGCTTCGCAACTGTTCGAGTTCCGATTGATGAATGCGAACAATGGACTTGCGTTTATAACAATTGATATTTCTACTCTGGACTGATAATTTCTCAATGACGTCGTACACGAATTTGCATACTTATTCTAACTTCTTTCAATGGAAACGCGCAAACAGCAAGAACTTTTTTGTTTACCTTGTAGAAAATTGCATAGTAAATTAACGAAAGATCACTATCCGCACCGTTGATTGATGGCATTTTAAATCGTCTTCAAAATGCAAAAAATTTCAGTACTCTCGATTTGCGTAATGAATTTTTTCTTCTGTCGGTAAAAGAATGAAGTCACTATTACAGCAGTTTCTTCACAAATACAGAGCAGTTTCAATTCGATTGCATGCCATTCGGTTTCATGTCTGCCTGTGTTTATGCGATACATAAATGCCGTGTTTCGTGATCTTATCGCAAAAGGCATTGTGCTCCTGTATACGGAGGACCTCGTCATTCCCGCGAATAATAATTCTGAGGCTCTCAAACGCCTCGCCACTGTTCTAACAGTAGGCTGCGATTATAGACTAGACATAAACTTTAAAAAATGCAAATTTTTGTGCAGTAAGATTATATTTTTCGGTCCCATAGTGGAACACGGCAAATTGCCCTCCTCACCCTACAAAAATAAAGCCGTTCTTAATTACCCTGAATTAAAAAATTCAAAAGACCTGCAACCTTTTTCTAGATCTTACGAGATACTTTAGAAAATTTATCCCTTCATACTCTTCTATAGCAAAACCACTAAGTGATTTACTTAGTAAGCACAGCTCTTTTCTATTTCGACTTCAGCAAAAAAAATAAAGAGTTTTTGTTTTTAAAACAATTATTTTCTGAAATACCAGTTTTAACTATTTCTAATTAAGCCAATCTCATTGAAATTCATACCGATGCTTCACATGATGGATTGGGGGCAGTTCTACTAAAAAAAATTAAAAGAAGATTTAATTAAAGGACATATAATACAATGAAAATTTCATCCAATGTATTATATGTCCAAGAAAACATTTGACAACGAAAGAAAATGCATCAGTTATGAACCAGAGCTACTTGCTACTGTAGAAGCTCTTAAAAAATTCCTAATTTACATCTTCGGATCACACTTTAAAATTATCACTGATTGTAATGCATCCATGAAAATGTTAAATAAAAAAAGAAATTAATTATTGCATTTCAAATTTTTTACAGCTTTCATGATAAAGTATTGATTGCATGAAATTTTGATACCAAAAGTAGGTATGAGTGATTGAAGATTATAGGGGTTGAATATTCCTTGAATTTCTCTCCCTTCGAACGGACTTGTTTTCAATGATGAAAATTCATCTCCAACATTTGATGGTTCGAAAGGAATATCATGGATATCAATATTATTATAAGCGACCCCGCATTATCAGAAAATATTTTAAAATGGAAAATTTATTTAGAACCAACATGCAACGACAATAGTAGCATAATTTTTTTACTTTATACTGAAAGACCAAACAAGTTTTAAAAATGATAGAATTAATTTAGAAAACTTCAGATTTCTGCTTACTAAAGAATTCCAATAGATGGAAAATGCAGAAATGAAAACCTTGATGTGAAGTTGAGATTATCTCAACATCTACCTGTTAGAACAGTAAATTACATAAATCACGTCTAAAGAAAAAAACATAATTGGCAGTCTAGAAAACTACAGGTTCTCAGAAGTGACGTGAGAAGAGCAATTAGAAAATTTTTTAAGGGCAAACATATGAGATTTATCTTCGAATGTTAGTTAAAGAAGCAAAGATGAATTATTCAATAAGTTAAAATTGGGAAAAAGTATTGGTCTAATTTATTTGAAAATGTAACATCAAGGGAGCCATTTGGATAAAACTCCGGACGGTTCATCCTTCAGACTTTGTGCGATTCTTTAGCTGAATCTTCAAAGGAAGAGGTAGATACTTTACTTGAATTTCACTTCTCTTTGCATGATAATGACTCTACGCTTTTTCATGAAAATATTCAAAATAATAGTCGAATTCTTCTAAATTTTCTAAACGATTCCCCATTTTCAATATTAAAAGTGCAAAAAAAAAAACAACAACCTTACTATAGTTTAAATACAAAATAGCTCCAAGTTATCGTTAAATAATGAGAAAATCGGTATTTCAGCTGGAATTACCAATGAAAAATTTTCAATAGCACTTAAATTTTTCATTTGTAATTCCACAATTTTAATTTGTAATTCATTTTTTTTTCATTATGCAATTCATTTGTAATTCACAATTTAGACGACGAAGTTCTTTGCTATTTTATAGCATACCCCCTTGCCTAATGTTGGGTTTGTTTCACCAAGGTAACTTATTGTTACTCACCTGCGAAATGTTTGTAAATCCTGCGCACAGAAGGGACGGAAGAAAGTCTTTTAAATTTTCCATTCTGAGATTAGGGTGATTTCAAAGCAATTCGCGAAAAATTTCACCACATTATTTTTGTGCATGCATAAAAATGCATAAAAATAAGTTAATTTACCTTGTGAATGTCTAATAAGCCTACTCCATTTTTATATTTGTTGTAAGAAATAATACAAAACGGTATATCAACATTTTTTTCTGCATTCTTTCAGAAGACGTTGCGCTTAGCAGTTCATTTTTCTAATTTCAAGATATGCTGGAAATGAAACGACACGGCTATCACTCATGCGAATAGGAGCTTTTGCTCACTTTATCAAACAGTGCACCAGCTGTTTCTCTCTTAGTTTTAACTGATGTTTTCAAAGATATTAGAGGTTTCATCCATTCGATTATCTCGTAAAGTTCTAGAGTTAAAAAAAATCTTTTTTGGTGCGCATAGATCTTTAACTAAGGTGCAGTAAAAAAATATCCATACATATCCTTAAAAGCACGAATGAGTGAAAGTCAAAGCCGACTAAGAGAAACAAAACTCACTGATCACATTTAAAAAAATGAAATAAATCCAAAGAAAATTATTCTGAAATGTAAACGCAAGCTAGTTCTAATTAGAGTAGGTCTGAGAGCAATGTCCTTGCATATCAAAGAAATTTGTAAACAGAAATGTTTTCATATCATACACACAAATGCATTCGTGGATTCTCCGACAGCGCTCACTCTGTTCACCGATTGCCTCGGCTCAGTGGCTGAGAGCACCAGAAGCCAAAGAGCAACAAAATCATTTGTTTGCGAATCAAAGCAGTCCGGTGACGAAGAAATGAGCGAAAGTGCTCAAATCTTTCACTCGGGAGCATTCCGAACGATGAATGACCGATTCCAAATCAACTATTCCAATTGAAAGGGTTGAAACCCCAACACTGGTTGGAGGGCTGAAGAAAGGGATTCATCGCAAATACATTTCTGTATCGTGCTGCCACCTATTATCATAAATGAACACAAATGTTCAATTGTTTCAGTTATATTTATGCATACGCCTACGTCAAATTTAAGAGATTTAAATAAATAATTAATTTTTTTAAAGTTGAAACGAGATTGCGACACAGTAAACATTCACTACATGAGAAAATCGAATCAAGTCCTAAAACATCGGATGTTTTCAAACCCAAATGTTTTTTATATAGATTTTAATATCTGCAAGCGAAAAAAAAGTTGCACTAACTCAGCATAATGTTTCAGTATTGAGAAGATATTAGATTTCAACTTCCAGACGTAGCTCTTGTGGATCGAATATAGCCTCAAAGGTACATTGTATAGAAAATACTGTTAACAAACCTCGAGATTCACCTGATTGCAATCCGAATACAGTCCTGAATAAAAG
>JAOUZG010047888.1:716211-766876 GCA_026289955.1 Argiope argentata | reverse complement strand
TATATATATATATATACTAGCGGACCCGACAGACGTTGTCCGAAAATTTCAAACCTTCTTGAATGAGTTATAACAATCTGGTTCGTTTTGATGAAAAATTGTATGCAAATGTTATTACAATACCTGACGTCATCACGTGTACAGTTCCCACAATTAAACCTATCGATTGCTTGTGAGTATGCGTATACTATGAGCTAAGTTCAATATAGATACTTAAACTGAACTGAAACTTAACTGTTTCTATTCAACTTTGTTGAATAGAAATTTAAACTTGTTTTAATTAAAGGGTAAAAAAAGATGAAATTTGATCTATTGTTATTAAAAGGTATATTTTTTTAAATCTATAAAAAATAAATTTATCGTAATGTCATTTCATACACGATATGTTTGGTTAATCCTTGTGGGGTATAAACAAATTCGATGGTTTTTCCAACCCTCGAACACGCAACATTTCTAAATCTAAGCCATAAATTGTCATCGTTTGACCTAGTGACTTATTAATGGTCATAGCTAATGCCAAGCGAATTTGAAATTGCAAACGTTTGAATGGGATTGGTGATTCTGAAGGAATCATTGGGATCCGCAGTAAAAGTACAACTTCATCCTGAAATTTAGTAGCCTCAAGAATACTTCTCATGATTTTTATGACTAATCGCGTGCCATTACATAATTTTGGTGCATTCAAATTTCGAAGCAAAATGATAGGTGAGTCAATCTTCAATCTCAAGTTATGTGGTAAAGTTTTACAAATTAGCTCTGCATTCAAAAGATATAAATTAAAACATGTTTGTTTTAAAGCTTATTAATGGGGTTAATAATGTATTCATTATAAATGCATGTTATCATGAAATAGAAGGGTCGAAAGAAATCATCTTAAAGGCTTTGACAAAGATAATCCTAATACTCCTTTCTTATACTTTGATTGATGTCAAATGTTTGACAGTTAGAGGGAGTATGTTTTAACTTTTTTAATTACTTTATTTGTTTTAATTCAAAAGTACTTCAAAATGAATCCGAAAAAAATTGATTAATTAACAATGTTTAATTTTAAATGCATCAAACACTAAAAAAAGAAAGAAAATTGTTTAAAACATATATTCTTTTAGGAATAAAATAAACACATTGAGGTCACATTGGATGATAAAAATGTAAAAAATCGATGACATTTGCGATATCTTTATTTTGATATTTGATGTATATTTAAGCTGTAAGCTATCGTTTGGAAAAAAATTATTTTGATATATTAATTCGTTTGCTCAATATCAGCATTTTTTTATTGTTGTTAGGATGCCACACCCACTTGTTTCCATTTGGACAGCTGCAGTAAAAAAAGTTTCGTTTTCCTCCAAACACTGCTATTCGTAATTCTGATTTTAAGCTGTTGTTGCTTTGGCAGATGTTAAAAACTTCTACCTTTTCTTCCTTTTGTTGTTTGTTTTGGTTTGTTCATTCATTCGTCATACATTTCATATTCGAATGGCTCGTTTCAGTTCCTTTGAAATTAGATACCAAAACCGCTCTATTCAGGGTTAAAATTGAAAATTACTTTTAATAACCTTTTTTTAAAAACATTTTAATCAGTTTCCACTACCGAAAGCCTAAAGGACGTCCAAATAAAAGCAGACTAAGTTTGAAAATGTTAAGATATGATGGACAAAGAAATATTTTGATTCATAACCAAGCAATTCTAATGACATTTTGGAAGCTTCTACCAACTAAAATAAACCTGAAATAGTGAATTCATCATCTTAAAATTGTATATAATAGTTATATTTTTCTGTGCAATCACTTTAGTATTCTTGTTTGAAGAATATTCTTTGTCATGAATGTCAGGAAAAATTTCTTCAAATCCTTCAAGCAAGTATTTTTTTCATCAAAAATGTGTCTATTATGTGCTAAATAAGGTAAAGAATTTCGTTCTGTATTTACTGGTGAAAGGGAACTTACATTAAAAAAAAAACCTTTTAAGTGAACAACAAAGTTGTAGAGGCTACTTGTTTCCACGAAGAAAATATATCAAAATTTGATTGCTGCTTTATTATAACTCAGAAAAAAAAGTTCATTATATAAAATAAATTGTATCTTATAAGCATATATCATATTGTTATAATATAATAACAATGAAATTCAAAAAAATCAGCAGATGTCAAATTAGAAGAAAAACATGAGCTCATAATTTATGAAACAGGTGTATTTTGATTTGCTTCAAATTTTTTATTATATTTGTTTATGGCTGCACATATAGTTTAAAAATGTTATATGAATATAAATTAATCTTTGTGGCTAATAAAATGTTATTAAGCAAGTCTAATTTTTATTTGAACTTTTTTTTTTTGATAATGAAAAAAAGGAGTTGGTTTGGTTTCACCAATAGTATTTCCTTTATATTCTTTGAGAACTCTTACAAATATATTTTAAATTTATAGATGTATATATTTCATAAAATAAACAATTCTTTTGATAAAAATGAATATTTAACAAATTTAAGTTATTTCAATTTTGTTTCTGCTCTGTAAATGTACATTTAAATGTATTTTTAGTTTTTTCTCAAAATGAAATTTTGTGATGCTCTTCAAAATTTCAAATACTCTATGCACATTCTATTTTTAGTTACAACTCTGAAACTTTTCTCTTATGCTTTATGAACATATAATAAAATAATTTGTATTTATAGATGAGTTATCTATCTTATATTTTTTTTATTGAAGATCACAAATAATATTATTACATTGATTTTTTTAACATTTTTCCAAAACAGTGAATAATATCAAGTTTTAAAGGGAAAATCACATTTTGAATAAATTTAAACATGCAAAATATCATGAAAATTTCAAAACAATACAATATTTGTGCCTATTAATAAAGATTTACAAATTGACCGTTGGGATGGGTTTGAATGAATACTCTGCGGGAATTAAACAATTTTGCTTTCATAAAGTTGATGTATAGAAGTAATAATATAGATACTGTGAAATAGAAAACTTTATTTTACATTTACTTTTTTAGAAAATGTATTTATTTATTTTATTTAAAAGAATCATGTGCTGAAAATTACATTTTCAGGATTTAATTTGCAGCAAAATTTTTAAAAGAATATAAACAGAATCTCGAAAGCATGTTAAGCCGAACATTGTTAGCATAGGGGGGAAAAAACTGAAGCCTTAATCATATGGCAATTACTTATGACTACAACTTAAAACAACTTTAAAAAAAGATGTACTTAAAAATATATAAAATGAATTGTATCTTATAAGCATGTATCATATTGGCATGATATAATAACAATGAAATGAAAAAAAATGCAAAAAATCAACACATGTCAAATTAGAGAAAAAACATGAGGACATAATTTATACAGCAGGTGTATTTTGATTTGCCTTCAAATTTTTATTATATTTGTTTAAGGCTGCATATATAGTTTAAAAATGTTATATGAATATAAATTAATTTTTGTGGCTAATGAAATGTTATTAAGAAAGTTTAATTTTTATTTGAACTTTTTTTGTTGTTGTTGATAAAAAAAGGGAGTTGGTTTGGTTTCACCAATAGTATTTCCTTTATATTTTTTGAGAACTCTTACAAAAATATTATAAATTTATAGATGTATATATTTCATAAAATAAACTATTCTTTTAATAAACATGAATATTTAATAAATGTAAATTATTTCAATTATGTTTCTGGTCTGTAAATATACATTTAAATGTATTTTTAGCTTTTTCTCAAAATGAGATTTTGTGATACTCTTCAAAATTTCAAATACTCCATGCAGATTCTATTTTTAGTTACAACTCTGAAACTTTTATCTTATGCTTTATGAACATATAATGATATAATTTGCATTTTTAGATGAATTATGTATCTTATATTTTTTTTATTGAAGACCTCAAACAATATTATTGCATTGATTTTTTAAAATTTTTCAAAAAAAGTCAATAATGTCAAGTTTTAAAGGGAAAAGCACATTTTGAATTAATTCAAGCATGCAAAATATCATGAAAATTTCAAAACAATATTTGTACCTATTTAAAAATTGGCCGTTTTTCCGGATTTGAATGAATACTCTGCATGAATTAAACAACTTTGCTTTCATGAAGTTGATTTATAAAATTAATAATATGGATGCTGTGAAATAGAAAACTATATTTTGCGTTTACTTTTTCAGAAAATATATTTATTTATTTCATTTCGAAGAATAGTGTGCTGAAAATGACATTTTTCTGGATTTCAAAGGCAGCAAAAATTTAAAAAATATATAAACAGAATCTTGAAAACATGCTAAGACGAACTGTTAGTATGGGGAAAAAAACTGAAGTCTTATTCATTTGGCAATTACTTATTACTACGACTTAAAATAACTTTAATAAAAAAAGATGTACTTAAAAATATATAACAGAAATACTGTTTAATTACAAAAGCAACATAACTAACCTTTTAATAGCGATTATCCGAAGTAAAACAAAACAGCAAACCAATAGTTTAGTCTCCGTTTAAATAAAGCTCTCAACAAAATGCGCATGCGTTAAACTTCATCAACAGAAAAGGCATTTTTTTTCCCACATGAGTTGGGCAGGTTAGAAATTTTGAATTTCCTTTATTCGGTTTTATTTTAACTTAAAAGTACTTCAGAATGAACCTGAAAGGTCTATTAATTAACGATGCTTAATTTTAAATGCAATGAAAATAAAAAAATCGTTTGAAATAATCGATCGGAAACATGTTAAGCCTAACCTCATCACTGTTAGAAAAAAAAACCTAAAACCTTACTCATTTCGCGATGGGGGAAGGAAGTTATTTTGGCGGGAAAGTTAGTTTTTAATTAATAATTAAAATTCTACATTTTGTAGTGGACTGAATTGTAAATCTAAACCATTCTCGAATCCACTTGAACACACACAAAAAATTTCATCAAAATCGGACCAGTCGTTTAGGAGGAGTTCCGTCACATACACACGCACAGAAGAATTTTATATATATATATATATATATATATATATATATAGTTTTAGAAACATAATATTCAACAAAATGAATTTTGTTTAAATAATTCTTAAGCAATACCAGTTGGAAAGAGAACTAGTGTTTTGGGCTGTTATATTCTAATAAAATGGAATGTAAAATTCTGGGTTTTTCTTTCTGAGTTGTTTTTCTGAGGTGCTTGAAAATTATGTATAATCAAATTGAAGGGTTCTCGGATGATCTAATTTTAGATGTTATATTTTAGAAAGAAGTATTTCCAAGCACTTCAGGTGCCTGTGTTCAACAATTTAGAGGTCAAATTTTCAGAAAAATAAAAAAGTTATTTCGTTTAGTTTGAAATTCCTTTTTTTTTTTTTTTCACAAGATCTGAGACTTTCGAATTTTATAATTTTTTTTACTTTTCTCTTTCTGAAGGTGTATTTCTAGTTAAATTGTGAAACTTGGCTTGATTCATTTTAAAATAATTCTGAATTTATATTTATTTGGGAATATAAATTTATATAAATTCGGGATTTTTTTTTTCAAAATTTTTTATTTATTTATATCACCGTTTATTTATTTTCCGGGTTTAAAATTATTTCAAGAAATGATGGCTTCCTGATATTCCAGAATTCACCGAATTCGGCTCGCGAGACAATGGCAGAGACAAGTATCTGTCCCGGTAGGAAGGAATGGTATGAAAACAGCTGTTTCATACACGTCGTGATTTCATTCTTCGGAGTTGCGAAGTAGTGGATCTTGCTCTAAGTCAGAAGTGACGGAAAGAGAGCCGGTATCGAGTGCTGTTTCACAATGCGTAGGAAGCAAAATGATGTTAATCTCCCAGTAGTTTATTTTTAATGCAACATCAAATGGAGACATCCATCATCAATAATTCCATAATCTGTAGTCTATAATGAATTTCAAACAACTTTTTTTGTCTAATTGAAGGTGAAGTTGCAGTCGGTTTCAAGGCCAAGCTTGCTGTCGCGTCATAAACTTCTTTTTATTGTTCTATTTGATAAATTTCTAACAGCGAATTTCACAACAACTCTTCAAGAAGGCAACAAGATGACCAACCTAGATCACATGCTTCTTCGAAATTGCCGGAAGAAAATTAGTTTAATGCTATGTTGAGAAAACAAATTTCGAATCAAAAGATGCCGTGCTGTGTACGCTGCCTTATGATCTACACAAAGTAAAGTAATGAGTGCAACAAATACGGTTCAAAAAACACATCATTTTTTTAGATCAACATTTAGATTAGGTTGCTTCTGCCATGGAATTTTACTGCTCGGCATTTCACATCCATTCCATATTTTAGTATTTCAGTTTTCGAATGTCTAATATTTCCCCTTTTTCTCGCCTGCTTTTCCAGAATATTTGTTTAGTGGAATACGAAGTTATGAGAGCATATTGTGATTGTCAAAAAATTCGAATTTAAAATTTTGACGAATCTCCATGTGTTAGACTCGAAAAATGCAATTTTGGCTTCTTGTCAACATGCCTGCTCTAAAAATAAATCAAAAGCGATTTGAGCTAGAAAAGTAACATTTGGTATGCGGTCTTTACACTAAGTTTTTAGATTTCTGCCAAATTTGAAGCAAAATCCATTCAGTAGAAACCTATCAGTCGGGTTGTTCTAATACAAGTTCACACGATAACAACACGAAGAAGAGATTTAGATAATTAAAATTCGGCGCACGGCATCTATACTGCTACTTCAGTTTTAGCATCAATACAGCAAACACACATCAAATTTTGAGTGAAATATATTAAGAATTTGCTGTTTACCGGTCTACACTTTCAGAAACGCGTTAAGGCGGTGACTCAAAGCGCCTTCACTTAAATATATCAAATTTGATTCTAAAACACGTATTCAACTGTTGTGTACTATTAAAACTAGGACAGGATTAATCGTTGAGAATTGCATGACATATCTCAAGACATAGCTAAAGTTGTAAAAATGCTAACTTGCGCCAGAAGCTAACAATTCGCAACTATTGAGCTAGTTTGCTTATGCTGTGCTCTCTTGAACAACATCTTTATAAGATAGTATGCAAAAATGGCTGGGGGGGGAACTACTCCCCTTGGTTCTCGGCCTAAAATCGTGTTGGAATAGAACAATATTCTCGAATATCATACTATGTGAAGCATTTCAACATATCTCGATCCGCAACATAAAAGCTATGGCCTATTTGAGAATTATTATAGATTTTACTTTCTTTCTGTGTAACAAATCAAGACTCAGAAATATTGCAATGTAATTTAAAGTGTAATGACGTAAGGGATATATATATATATATATATATATATATATATATATATATATATATATATATATATATATATATATATATATATATATATATATATCTTATAGTCATGCAAAACGCACGTGTACTCAGCCAATTCGATGTAATGTGATTAACAAATACGACAATAAACGTAGAAAATTTTATTTTAGTGCTGACTCATTAGAACACGACAAGAATTGTGTGTGCATATTTTCCTTTTATAAATTTTAGTTTTCAGTTTGTATTCATTTGTGAAACAAGGAAATGCTGAAATCATTCAAATCAAATAGAACAACTGAACTGGAATATATCTGAGAATATCAGCTGTATGATAAAGAAAATAAGGAAATTCGCTTTCAGCAGCTGTAAAAGAAAATTTGTTTAAATTATGTACTGACGCCATGATATCTGGAATTTTTGGATTTCTTCAGGAAGGTTGTTGTGTTGTTACCCATGGTACTTGCCATGAACAAGCCCCGCTGATACATCAGCAGATTTTAAGCCAAAGAATGTGCGTCTGTCGTTTCAAGTAGTGCAAACAAGGACCAAGAGTACAACTTTAGCTACACACTCATCACATTAGCTTGCACAGCCCCTTTTCTCATGGGGGGACTCGATTCCGGGACTCCCAGTATACGAGTAAGACGGGCTGCCTCTGTGCCAGAAAGCCGGCCTTCAGTAAGGTTGAAAGAAATTTCGACTTTAGGAGACCGACCAGCAGTTGATATGAAGGAGAAAAACATTTTGGCTCAAAAATGTAAAAGTTGCAGCAATAATCTTATTTGCTACGAACTATTTTCGTAAAAATAGAACACTTATTCAGGAAAACATAAAAGTTTTTTTTTTGAATATTTTAAACTTATTTCGCAACTTTGGTGTTTTTAATATGTATAGTTTTCAGACAAATCCTATAAAACTGACAGAATATTGTAATGTTTCCCTTCTTCCCTCACGTGGGAATCGGCATTCAAGTGACATGAACCAGATAAACATCCTCCGTTTTCCCGCAGATAGTTAACTTCATACAAACTTCCTGATGTGTATCTTTTTTACTAGTTACTATCCAGATGTGAAAATACAGATATGCATCCCTTCGTTTCAAATAGTTCAATCATGTTTCAAGGGAGGGGAACGTCAAACCATTCAGATGTCAAACTTTTTCGCTTATGAAGAGACTACTAAGTCAGCAGGAACCTATCGATCGTCAGTATCCATTGTTATTAAATACCAAACCAAAGTGCTCTTCAAACGATGTTAGCTGCAAATTGATTATAATTAGTATGTGCTGAAGAGACGGTCGGTCACAAAGATGGATCCTTAACAGATACTCACTCGGTCGGGTTTTGACCGTTGAAGAAGCATTGCTGAGCACCCTCTAGGGCAATAAGAAAATAAAGTTCACTAATGAGGAACAGATTTTGTGGTTTTTTTGTTTACACAGAAGAAGAAAGACAGGCACTGGCGTCTTAGCATATGGGTAGCGCGTTTTCCCCGAAAGCTGGGCGTCCCGGATTCTAGTCCTGGTTCGGACATGGCTGTTTTTCTGTTTTATATCTGTAAGGTATATGAATTTGTCCCCCTGTAAAAAGGGATTGTGCAAACGACTATGATGAGTGAGTAGCTAAGTCGTACTCCTGGAGAGCTACTTAAAAAAAGAGAGACACTTCATGCGGTTTAAAACTCACTAATCCAGGTCCACTCACTTTGTCCAGGTCACTAATGACAACAACAAAAACGGAGAGACAGGTTTCGAATTAGAATTCTAAGAGACTTCGTGTGTAGAAAATTTGTTTCTGTTTTTTTAAGAAGCTTAGTGTGATTCGGGCTTCTGCGTTAGGATTCACCTGATATAGACTGATGGATTTCTAAAGTAGTAGTTTAGAAGCCGTTAGTAGCCGTTTAGAGCTAATAGCTGTCAACTATTGTTTGGTGACTGATTCACCGATTTGATCAAAGAATTCTTTCTTTTTTTATTGAACTGTTATTTGGTTTTTGTAAATAATATTAATCTAGATCAGAAAAAGTTTTGTATATATATATATATATATATATATATATATATACAAACACACGCTCGCACATATGACTGTAAATAAAATAATTATTGTACTACATTATTCTCTTATATGATCATTGCTGATCAAGATATTACAATATAAAAAAGGAGGATTATGTTAAAATTTAAAGTTACTTCTATAAATACTTTAAGAAATCTGAGCATTGGTAGAAAATTCAGTTCCTCGAGACATACGTAGATATAACCAACCTATTACAAAAAAAGAGAAAGAAATTGCAGCGATATATGTTGGAGATAATGGTGAGCCCCCTGCTAAACGAGATATCTGTATTTATCCTGTAAGTCACAGCAGCAAAAATATTTCTCCATTAAACCAATATTGTGATCCCGTGATAATAAAAAAAGTCTTAGAATTGAGCATTACAATGGGTTATTAGATGCATTAAATTCTCGAGCATTGAATCAGGATGTACGCACAGGAAAATTGATTATACTTTCCTCTACATTTCAAGAAAGCCCTCAACATATGCCAAGATGCTATGATAATGGCCAGAAAATTTGATCGACCTGCTTTATTTGTGACACTTACCTGTAACCCAACATGAGTAGATGTTTTAAATGTGCTGGAAGGGCCACAGCCCCCAGAAGGTAGACCAGATATAGTTGTACGTTTGGTCGCGTGATATCATATATTTATGTTATCGTGAGAAGAAAAGAGATTTATCTCACACCCATATTCTTTTAACATGCGATGCATATTCCAAAATTCATAATAAAGATGAGTTTGACAAATATGTCAGTGCAGAGCCACCAGATCCAACTGCAGACATATCACTTTTTTCAAATCGTTACTAGATGTATGATTCAAGGTTCATGTGGTCTTTTAGGGAATAAAATGATGTTCCAGTTCTTTGGTTTCGGTATAAAGATATCCTTAGTGAGGATTTTATTCGGCAATATTCTGAAAATAGTGGATTTCAATATGAAATTGCAGAAATTGAAGAGCTTCTTAAAAACTATAATTATATCTTAACAAATTAAAATTGACTACTGTTCATCTGCTAGATTCTCTTTTAAATTTGCCATTTTTCAATGCAATAGACTAGCAGAAGGTACAAATTGATACTGGAAAACTTAATGAAGAACAATTCGTTTTTGTTATTATATTAAAAGCTATTTATGAGGACAAGGAAGATGCATCAAAATTATATTTTTTGGATGGCCCTGAAAGGAACGGGAAAAGGTTTTCTTTATAAAACTTTGTTGCACACAATAATGGGAACAGGGCATCACGTAATTCCGGTTGCTTCAGCAGGTATAGCTGCTACTTTACTTAGTGGTGGAAGGACTGCACATTCAGTTTTTGAAATACCTCTCCTTTTAAAAGCCACTTCAACTTGCAACCTTAAGCCAAGCACTCAAGAATCTAAGTTGATTTGGGAGACACATTCAATAATTTGGGATGAAGCACCCATGACACACGTTCATGCTTTTATTGCTGTTGACAAACTTCTGCGGGATCTTACTAATTGTTCTCTGCCATTTGAGGGGAAGTTATTTTGATTGGTGGTGACTTCAGGCAAGATTCACCAGTTCTTTTGAATGGTTCAAGACCTTTAACTGCAGCCAGTTGTTTGAAAAGCATACTCTGTGGTCTAAATTTATTAAGCTACATTTAGTTAAAAATATGAGAGCCCTAATAGCTGAAGGAAAGTTTTCAAATTGGTTATTGTAAGTTGTGAAGGAAAGAGCAGAGGTACTTTTATGATTCCAGATGTTTGTTATCCTTCAGAACAAAATCCTGCAAAACAAGTAGATGGTGAAAAAAATTTCAGCACAGTTATGCCCCAAGAACTAAAAGTCAGAGCTTTTCTAACTGTTAATAATGATGCTTACATCGAAATAAATAATCAGGTGCTTGGGGAAAAAGTTATTTATGAAACTGTTGATAACATAGTTAATGATGATGACAGAATAATATTTCCTGTAGAATTTCTCAATACTTTAAACACCTACAGGAATGCCACCATATAAATTGTATTTAAAGCCAGGATGTATTATTATGTTGTTGCGAAATTTAGCTCTATCCAAAGGTTTGTGCAATGGAACTCGCTTCATTGTAACGAAATTGCAGTGTAATATTATAGAGGCAAAATACATTAATTCTACAAATGATGGAACATATTATATACTACGAATACCCCTTATATCTTTGGACAGTAATATGCCATTTAAATTTAAACGGAAGCAGTTTCCAATTCGTTTGGCTTATAACATTTGAAAAAAATTGTTTGATGCTAAATTATCCTGTTTTTAGTCATGGACAGTTGTGGATTTCTCATGTGTTAAATCCTTTGCCGTTGTAGCTCAGTTGTCCGTCGTGGCACCGAATTGGGAAATTGGGAACACCCAGAAGTTTTAGACAAATAGACCGGCTGATGCAAACATTTTAATTTCTCAATTCTTTGGTAAGCGTTTCATTCAAAACAGACTAAATATAATATTCTGTTGGAAAATAGGTTTGAATTTTTTTTATCAAAAGTTATTAGTTTTAAATGTAAAAGTATATCAGGATTCTGAGCTTCAACTTTCAACAGATTTCAGGACGTATCCTCTTCTCTAACATGCCTTTTCCTGTTTTCTGTCGTTGATCGTTTACAATTCAAGAAAATCTTTCCTTGAATTTTTTTATAAATATCGATTTTAAAATTTTTGTTTCAATCGAATAATTCACAAATTTGAAAAGTTGTGAGGAGAGCACATTTAAAAAAAAATTTGTTTCGGTGGTGAATGAACATAGCTCCTAAATGAGAAGTTATTTGTGTTTACATAGAACTTTTCTAAAGTTTAGTTATCAAATGTGTTGTTAATTTTCAATGATTATCAGCATAGTTCTTGGAGACAGCACATTTATTGGACACAGACAAGAAACGAACACATATATTAACGATAGTTACGCACACAGCCACTTCAGAAGTTCGCAGGAGGAATTGCGCTGGAATTAAGCCTAATCATCCAGATATTCTTACGTGAGAAAAATAGGCCGCTCGCTTAATCCCAACACACCCCTCCTGCGAGTGATATTTTTTCGAGCATTTATAGTAATACACATAAAATAAAATTCGCATAATGATACAAAAATTACATGCACATACAGAAATTAACGAAACATTTTTCACGGAATATTGTAACTTTTCATCACTTACAGCTTTTGTAAGAAAATCTGCAATCAAGCATTCTGTTGGAACATATTCTAATTTAATTACATTGTCTGCCAACAAATCTTTCACAAAAGGAAAACGTAAGTTCATATGTCTTGATTTATTAGAAGACCTGGCGCATTTAATCCACTGAATTGCTGCTCGACTATCCGAGTTTAAGGTCACAACATCATTTATAAATTGTTTACAATTTAACTCGGTTAATAAATTTGCAGTCCAAATGTCTTTACATAATTCAGAAAAAGCAAATAACTCAGCTTCACATGTTGACAGACTGACACTTTTCTGTTTGTGGCATTTCCAAGAAGAAATTAATAAATGACCTAATAAAATTGCACCACCAGAGAATGATTTGCCATTTTCTGCATTCCTCCAATTAGCATCAGGACTTGCATTAAGAGAACCAAATTTACTTTCGTAAAACAATTTTTTATCTTTTGAACCTATTAAATATCTTAGTACTCTTTTAGCCAAATTATAGTGCCTTTTTTCGGGTTTATGATTAAATTGTGACAAATATGTTGTTACAAATGATAACTCAGGTATCGTCCGATTAGCTAATTATAAAAGTTCACCTATTAATTCCCGATACATCGTTATGTCAATCAGTCCATTTGTGGAAGGGAAACTGTTATCTTCTCTTTTTACAATTGGAGTTTTAACACTTTTGCATTTTTCAAGATTATGTTTAACTAATAATGATTCAATATATTCTGATTGGCATAAACTAATACCATTTTCAAGTTTAACAATTTCCATAGTTTTGTTCTCATGCAATTCAAATACACTTTCTGTTTTGTCCAAATTATAATAAAACAGGTTAGTTAAATTAAGTTCCCAACCACACCTGACTTGACATCCATTTCATTTGTTTATTCACAATGCTGCCATTCACTTGTTAAAGTTTTGAGATTTCGCTCCTTTGTGGAATTAGTTCAGTGATCAGTTTTCTAAGGTCCTCAAGGACAGGTTTGAGGTCCGAAGTTTGTTGGTTGTTTCCTAAAATTTGAGACAGCAAGCTTCTCTTGACTTCTTGCGCGAAAGTAGAAGAAGTCAAGGATTTCCTCGCTTCTTGGAAAGAGATGTCCTTGTCTCTGACCAGGTTCATTATTTCTTTTTTTAATGCGTATAATCGGCAGTCTCTACTAAGTGCGTCGTGGTGTCCGCAACGAAAGCATTGAGTGAGTAGATCGCATTCCTCGGCGTGTGTGCCCCCACAATTTTTACATCTTTTATTATTCACACACCGAAGTTGCGTGTGTCCAAATTTTAGGCACTTGTAGCGCACTTTTGGGTTTTCTACGAATTTCGAAACCTTGAATATAAGACGCCCTAGCTTTACTTTTTTTTCGATTTGATTTTCTTATTTCTTCGACCAGCACAATTGGGATGGGCTCTGAGGTACCCCTCTTTTTGAATCTTACTATTCTTGCTGAGGTAATATTTTAGGTTGAGAGTTCAAAGTTGATGTCTGCATTGCTTATTTCTGTATCGACATCGCGAATAATATATTTTGTTACAATGTTCGAGTCGATAATACTGATGCTGGCACTTGGACAACTCGAAACAAAATTGGATACCTTTTGAATCGAGTTTAAATGGCGCGCGACAAAAATTAATTTTTGTTTGTTTGTAGAGGAAAAACGTGTCATCACTATGAATGATTGGACCAAATTAATGTCTGTTGGCTTTACCCTTGGGGACGAGCCTGCTTTACTATCTATCACCAGTTTTACGATGGAGCAACCTTTTTGAAATGCTATCGTGGCCTTTTCAGCTTATGTATAGCTTGTCCATGTATAGCTTATTATACGATCTTTGTTGCTGTTTACGGGCACAGGGTTATCGGGTTTTCGCTTCGTCATACCCGACACTAACGTAGATTGGAATCAACCATACAGGTACAATACATTTATCAAAATAATCTTAACAAAATAATTAAATAAAGACTTGTCTTTAAGCCTCAAAAAGAAAGGGGGAAAATTAACTATTCCAAAGCCACTTCACCACCTGTGGAAAGACGTTGAAACCAATTTTCCACATATTCAAAGCGTACACAAAATTCTCAGCCTTTGAGACTCGGAAAAAAAAAGCCAGAAAAATGAAAATCTTCAATTCTTGACTTTCGGCATACTCGGAAAATGAATTTTTACTTCCAACACACATATGAATACACAGAACTTTCACCAATATCTCAAATACCGGGAGGCGTTTCTTTCTATCTGCACCTACCATCAAGAGCCCGTAAACTTATCAATCAGACTTTCTTGCTGATGAGAAGTAATAAATACATTATCACTAACACTTTGTTGTTTTGTTGACTGTTTGATATGGTGTGGTGTATTTCGTCTTTAATTAATTTTATTACATGGTGCACTTCGACCAGTATTTTTATTTTTGTAAACGCAGTCTTTGGCGATATGATTTGGACGTCTGCAGATGTAACAGAGCCTTATACTTGAACTTTTGTTTTTCTTAGAATAAAACACTTCCGCGTTGACTTCTTCAGCACGAGTACTCGTCGGCGAATAACAGGTATTTTCTTCTTCACGTAAAATTTCTAAAACTTCATCCATTGACTTGTCACGTAGGGTTTTGAGAATTTCTTGTACTTTACAGGATTTTCCTTTCAGCCCGCGCACTGTATAATAAACAAGCTCTCTAGGTGTGACATCTAGTCCTAAAGAATGACACTTCGTAGCCATTCCTCTTGCTCTGGCAACATAATCGTTTGCCGATTCCTTACTTTTCATTTGAAGATTTTTCATTTCATTGCCGGCTTCTATTTTTCGGTTTTCTGCTTGACCAGTGAATGTTGACTTTATTTTATCCCAAAGAATTTTTGCATTTTCCTCTGCTGCGAACTGTAGGGTCTGTTCGTCGGACAATGATAACTTAATATAAACAACGGCGTCATAATTTTTCTGATTCCACTCAGCTGCATCCTTTTTACTTAGATTATCTGGTTTCACCACAGATATCACAGAGTCCAATCTTTTCAAACTTAGAGCTGCCTGTACTTTCAATGCCCAAATAAAGTAATTAGTTCCATTCAGTTCAGGGACATTTAATTTATCCATGCTGACAATTTGGTTTCGCCAGTTTCGTTTTAGTTACAAAGTTCACTGCGAATTTCGTTTTCAAAGTTTCGTTTTTATCCACACAGTTTACTAAGAATTTTAACGAAACATAAACTACGAACTCAGAACCAAGGCGCTGCTACCAATTTGCTGATAATTATTGAAAATTAACAACAAAATGCACTTTTTTTTCATTATTTAATTCTTTCACTGTTTTATTTTATTTTGGAATGAACTGAATTTGAATATAGCTGCTATCAGACAATTTATTTTTTAAAATATCAAATTCTTATTTTTTTTACTGTAGTGTAGCTTCCAAATTTAAACAATTGTAAGAAGAGCACCCTTTCTTTGCAAACATGAATTTTTTAAATTTAGTTTCTATATAACAGTTACTAAATTTAAAAAAATTGTGAGCAAAGCACAATTTTTTTCAGTGGGGGATGCATATAGTTCCTAAATTATAAATTATTTGTGTTTACAAAATAACTTTCCCAAAATTTAATTTTTGAAAGTATTTTTCCCCTTACATCTTTCCTTTCTTTGTTGCTTTATCCTATTTTGGAATGAATCGAACCAGAATGTGCCCGTTGCTGGACTGGACTGCTTCGGCGGGGGACGCGAGTTTGGATCGCGAAGCAACCGGGGGTTGGCGAGCATAAGCGTGCAGGGGGCGGAGAGACAGAATTAAAATTTCTTGAGAGAGCCGATGTCTTAGATAAAATTTTCTACAACCTTAAATGCCAAAAAATTGTCATTCATGCTGTTCATATGGCTCTCTGTGCCTTAAAAATTTAAAAGGAAGGTTATTATACTAATTTTTAAAGTTAAATATATTTCATTAGGAAATTAAATATAAAAAAAAAGGCTTTAATGCCGTTAAAGCAACTGCGTCATCCGGGCATCTGATTTCTGATCAATATTCAACTTGTTATTAATGAGATGAGGACTCATCAAAAGAATTTATGTTGACCTAAATATCATAAAATAAAAAATGCCGTTGTAATTAAAAGCAAAAAGTTATCTAAAACAGTTCCCCTCAAATTATTACATCAAGATTAGAAATAAGTGAGCCTGTCTGGTGTTTAAAAAATGATTAATTTAATCACTTTTCAATACCATTGGCTTGATATTACTTCTGATATTTTTGAATTTTCTAATCATTGCACTGCGAACCAACTTAATAAAAAATGAGACGAACAAATGAATTAGTTACAACAGATGTTTCCTACAATTAAGTCTTTTGAATGCATCTCTGATTACCTGTTTGGAGGATTTAATTGCTAAAATTCAACAAAAGCGTCTCTGCATACCAAAACTGACTTTGAAACAAGCATTTTTGGGGATTTTCCTTTGAAAAAAAAATGGAAATATATTTAAATAAATGTTCCAAATTCAAGTCCAGGTAAAATTATCAACCGATAGAATTGCTGAATTCTCTCTTTTTTTTAAAGATTAGAAATTCTTTTGGGGAGACATCTTTCGATTTCATCTTTAAATTAAGGGTAAAGTTGAATGCAATTACACTTAAATTCCCGGTCTGTTAAAGTTTCATGGATAAAAGTTCTAGAGCAAGAACTGAGTGAATGTGTTTGAATCCCCTAAGCAACTGAATACCCCTAACCACACCTGTTGTGTTAGGATTCTTCTATTGGCCAAAATAATTATCGTGTTTATGAAACTTCCTTATCAAAAATAAAATAAAATTTGACGTCCGTTTTATTGGGAAAAAATTATTCTAAATAATTTTTTTGCTTAATTATCCTAATGCAAGAGAATAAAAATTTTCTTTTCTGGACCGTATGAAGTAATAAAAAAACGTTCTGAAGTAACTTATGAGAACAATAAAGCAGTTTCTTTGACAAGAAAAACATCCCCTTGAATTGTGCTGTTTCGAAATTAAGATACTTTTATTTTTCAGAAAAATTGAAACTGAGCCACACATAAATTATGAAATCTGTAAAAATAAATAATTAAAAAAGTAATCAAAAAATATAAATCCACTTATTTTTCCTTTGTTTAGAATCAACCTATTCAAAATTAATTCACTATGAAGGGCTGATTCCTGCCTCAGGCATTCTTAGGTGTTGGCCAACGAACAAGAAGGGGGGAAAAAACTGACAATTTGTTTGTATCACTGCGCCTGAGCACTACACTATTGTAATTTGCCCCTGAGACGTCTCTTTTTAGCAGGCAAAACATATTGTCCGGGTCTGTTTTGCAAGATTTCTGGACAATTCCTATTCTTCAAGTTTTTTAAACCTTGTCATTTTTATTTAGATATTGTGGTGAAATGAACATAATTACGCTCCGTGTAGTGGAAGCAAGGGGGCCCATGATTTGGGGAACATTTCTTTAACGATTACTTTTCGCACAAAACACGAAGCCAACATGCTTCATTGTTCGCTTGCTGTTTTTAGTTTGTTTGAGAAGCTCGGATTATATTTTTTCTACGGGCTCCATTAGTAGATCTGCGAAGTGACAAACTCTCCGGATGCCTATTTTTTGACGAAGTAGTTAACATATGCGCTTGTATAACTGAAATATCGGTTGTGGATTCGCAGAATAAACAGGACAAATGCTGTTTTCACTGGGAGACTTACTTTCATATAGCTTATTTAGACATTACTGTATAAATAACTTAATTTGATCGACAACCAGAATAATAATTCTATTTTTTTATTCGAGATAAAATCTGAATAACATATGCGGTTAGACACAGTCAAGATATCGTGTCCCCTGAACGACGATACCTTGTGCGGATGACTGCTAATTAAAAAAATGTTGCACTTTCTCTAAATATTTTCGATTTCCCTTCACTCACATCGATTGGCGCAGATGGTAATAGCTTGAACTGCACTATTCCCATCACCTTCGCACATGTGCGAGCAATGAGTTGACAACGTTTCATCGCATTCGGATGAGCGGCACGGCAGCGCATAAAATAAGGATAAATAAAAATCCATTTTTATATGTTAGATGATGTCTAATTTATTGGAATTTTTTTATGTATTCTTTATAAGAAATTTAGTGTATCTCTAACTCTACAAAGAATTCAATATAGCTATTCGAAGATGAGTTATATTGAATTCTATATACAATTACTATTCGATTAAAGAATATCATTTCGTGGAAAACTTTTCGTCATTCAGATTTTCTCAGATCGAAACTGAAATTCAGTTCATTGAAATGCTGATGTCTTTCTGAATCTTAATGACATTCCGTTAAAGCGTTTACATAAGTTTCATCTGATTTTGAAATTAAGGAAAGAAATTATGTAATATTTATCGTGTTCACAGTTAAAATGGAACTCTTAATAAGGCTAAAATTTCTTCGGGTATTTATAGAGTTCCTTCAATTTTAATATACTTTGGTACAATTTTGTACCATATTTTGTACGTATCGTACAATCTGGTTGAAGAATTTGTATCTTGCAAGCAACGTAGTTGCAGAAAATTTGCAAATCAATGGAAATATTATCCCTAATAAACCAAGCCAGTTTTGAAATTATCAGATTATTTTTTGTTCTGTGTGAAACAGACGAGATAAAGTCTTTTTTTCCTTAATCGTTTTTTTTGTCGATCTTCTGTGCGCCCTCATGAATGCACATTCATTGTAAGATGTGAATCAAAACGATTCTTTAGCATGACAGGAATTCCAAAGCAGATCATTCAATCTCTTTGGAGAGATGTTTGTATCCGGATATTTTTGATCGCGCAGTGTTTCTCCGAACATAGAAAGATTCTGTCCCCCCCCAATCATTTTAAAAGGTTTAACAACACTAATTAAACAAACAACCACCATCTCATTTGAAAATTCTCTTCCGCTGTAGGAAGCTACATTTTCGAATCATTTACCGCAGATTTCCAATTTCAAGCATCGTTACAAATGAATTTTAAAAAATGCAGACTAAACGTATTTGCTAAGGAGCTGTCTCTTCCGATGCGAATTTATTTATAGAGAGCATGCTTCACGTGTTCATCGGTGCGGCACCATAATGAAATACCTCCTAGAATGCCTGCTAAGTCAGCCCAATTAGAGTTTCAAATCGCATGGCAACCCACAGAGATGCTCGAAAATAAAGAGAGCAGAAGACGCAGATGGAGAGCGGGAAACTAATTCAGACGAAGAAAGTTAACACTCGGTTGTTTCGTTTCTTATTTAAAGAGAGTTAATTGCCTTGAGGTAAAACATTCTGGAATCATAAAATAGTTGCTATGCAGCAGGTGATGAATGCTGAAATGTAATCGAGAACTTTCTCCCGTTCTTGATACGACAAAACCAATTAAAAAGATAATCTAATGCGCTTAATTTATTCGAAGGAATCCTTTTTCAAGAAAAAAGAAGTTTCTGGACTTCTATTTAATCAAAAATAGAACACTAAGAAATTTATTGAATTGTTCTATATAAGAAAGAATTCTATTTTTTAAAAAAAACAATTTTATAAATCTATCAAAATTACTTTTTTTGGATAAAGCAGGGGGCGTGGTTTCCCAAGCATTTCTCATTCTCACTTTAAAAGTGTCATTTCCCCGCATAAAACGAGTAGATCCTGTGGTAATTGAAGATTCAATGTTATTGTTCTCGGAATTCGGAACCGTGTCAAAACAGAAGGGTGACAGCGGTAGTTGGCAGAACGAAATCTTTCCTGATGTTCTCCGATGACCCATTGTAGTGTAATGAAGGTCTCCTTCCTGCCAAAAGATACAAATCAAATAGAATTATTTGCTATTCAAGCCCTGTCACATTTGTGAATTCGGTGTCATTTAAAGTTGTCTTTGTAAATTTACTAGAAATTAATTACCTTTGGCAGAAGACCACGATGAATCATTAGGACTGTTTCCGTATATTTTGTTCTTATGATAGAGTAATTGATGGCGGAGATTTTTTTATAGGACGGTCTCTATTACGAAGGATATAATAAGTAACTCGAGAAAACGTTGTTCCAGATTTCCGTATCATCTTGCATGGAGTCACATTGTACCTGTTCGTCTCCACCTCATGCGACGGAATTCTTTCAGAGCTGCAGCGGAGTCCCACTGATTCAGGAATGACAATTGAACCAGCGACACATCTTCGTGTAACGCAGCCTCTGTTTGTGCAGAGCAGGGGAAGAATGTTAAGGTGCATGCGCTGTAACGCAAATAATACATACACGTTTTCAATACATGCAAATAAATACTATTTGTGTGTTCTATTGGTGATGGAAAAATGAAGTGCTAATTTAAGCTCGGTTTTTGTATTAATTCAAGTGCAGTTCAAATTTTATTATTTGTACAAATAGAAAGAATTCAAGAGTCTTCTGAAGAGGGGAACTTGTTCCCTGCTAACTTCTTAATTTTATCTAGCAACACAAGTTTACCCTGGAAGAATGTTTCTCTGATAGCAAACAGGTAAGATAACGCCTGCTCACACATTTGTTTCACTTTCATTCTTAATCTAATACGATATTTCGTACCAAACGTTTGCATATTAAATTCCGATTGTTTCCACTAAAAAATTTCTAATGTTTTGTTATTTGCAAAACTCTTATAATATAAAGAAAAACTGAAAACTAAAGCCCTATGACAAACACACATAGACAAAACGATTGCATTTAATCAGGTTGAGATATTCCTATACCCAATTTATGGAGCTAGTTCACTTTTAAGATCGGAGTTTATGCAATTTGCGTCTTATTATAACTAAATTTGGAGTAATATAATACAGAATAAGGGTGTTGTGTCAACGTAGTTTGTAAAGAAACCAGAGCGGTTTGATACATTGAAATGGAACTAATCAGAAAGTAGCGTCCGATATGTATTTCAAAACATGCAATAGTGTTGAAATTATTTTCGTTGAATAATAATAATAATAAAAAAATAATCGGATGAACTGGATTGTAAATGTGACCGTGACTGTTGCAAAATGAATGTCCAAAATATTAATTTGTCACAATTATCAAACGACGTTTGTTGTAAATCATTTAAGAAGGGGGAAAATAGACGCAAGGAGATATTTTAAACCTATTTGGAAATATAGAAAATAAGATCAATGCTTCGGTTGTAGATGCTCCATGTTGGGGCAATTCCACAGACGCTATGTTGAGTGCATCTGTGTTATCGTAAATATTGTTACGAATATGCAATGTTGCTTCCCTGCACAAATAGTTTTCCTTCGAAAGAAAGAGCGTTTTGAGATAAATTCTATTCGATGCTGCTCGGACACCGGATCAGTGACCCTCGGGCTGTGCTACAAACTTAATGACCATTTGGCGACTTGTTTGATATGGTGGCTTTGGCGACAAAATAGAAAATACTGGGATCTTCCAGAATATTGATGATAGAGCCATTAGGAACCGAAATATGCCTGATTGTTCCAGAACCTTCTCCGCCCATCTATAAAAGGTGGACAGTATCAATTCGAAGGCAGTCGTGGGAAGAGTGAAAGGCGAATAGTTGATCAGCAAAGAAGAAGCGTTGTGTCGAGTTCAAGCATCTGCTGCATTAAGCAGAGTGCCAAGTCCTAGTGTTTTTTTGTAGAAATAGCATACAATCGAGTGTGGAATAGTCAGTCGTGTAGTAATTAGTCGGCTTTTGGACATAGCTAAAGCGAGTTCAGTGGGCCGGCTTTCTGGTACAGAGGTAGCGCGTCTTCCTCGTGTTCTGAGAGTCCCGGTTCGGGCATGGTTGTTCTTCTGTGTTCTATCTGTGAGGTGTTTAAATGTGTCCCCTAGTAAAAAGGGGTTGTGCAAACGACTATGATGAATGAGTAGCAAAGTCGTAATCTTGGGCCTAGTTGGTGCTATTCAAAAACAAGAGACGCTCCTTTCGGCTTAAATATGCTGATGTATCAGCTGGGAGCTTGTCGAAGGCAAGTGCCATGGGTGACAACAACGGGGTCAGTTGAGAATTGCAGGTGCTTGGAGAGACCGCAACGAATAGCTAAGAAGATTCCTTCCTTTTGCTGAATTCTGTCACTGTTTTTCTGTTCGCTTTGTGTGATGTGGTCGTTATGTATTACTACAGACTGCTACTTGTGGGCTACTATTTGCCGTAGTGTGCTGCTGACGCCTGATTCGTCTCGTTTGTATATTTGTCGAGCCTTCGTGTTTAATAAAAGTCGTCTTTCATTACTAATGGACTGTTTCTTCATCTTCCAGAAAAAAAGAGAAGAACCCCAAGCTCCAAACAGTAATCTTAATTTGGCACCAATAACTGCATACGAATTTAGAAAGCTCACTTCTTTATTTCAACTTCTGAAGTTATGAAGCTGATATGACAGAAATAATTCTGTGCTTTACTAGATGGATCAATTAAATTGCTTATGGTTAATTTTAGAATTGTTTTATCTAGCAAAAAATAATTAAGAAACGAGCATAACTAGATTATATTTAGAAATCTGCTTTCGGAATTAAATTTCAAATATATAGATAACACGTAAACGAAATCTGATCTCTCTTTCATTGTAAAACAAACTTTTAGGTTTGTTTTTTCCCTGATATATGTATCGTATCAAAAACGAAAATAAATATCTCAACTTTTATTTAATATTAATGAGCTGTTTCCTTATTTACTGGAACAATAGAAAAAAGGAAATAATTTTTTCGATATGGCTCACATGATTCGGGAAAAATACGTTACAGTTGAATTACAGTCCATTTTTCGACTATGGAAGAGACTGGGATTAACAGTAACGATTTTTAGAAAACTGCTTTGCGATTTCTTGATTCTAATTACTTTACTCATTGTTAGTTTAATAATTATAATTATGGAATATGGAACTATTTTGTTGTTTTAACCTCAAAATTATTTTTTCCAAAATAAATTGTTAAAAAATAAATAAGGGAATGCAGGAATTTTTCTTTAACTTATTAAAAATATAGACAATTTATGTATTAAAAAATGGTATTACTGAAAATACAACTTTTTGAATTTTTAAGGTGATGAAAAAATTGTTTATGTTTCCAGATGTTATCCCCGAAAAAATTCATAATTCCTCTCGATTTTTAATTCTTTAAAATTCTAGCTAAAATTTCTTTTAAAAAATCGCATTGAGATGTGCATTTCCACCTTCATAATCTATGTGTGCAGAGTTCGATAGCTCTTGATCAAAAGATCTACAGAGCGGCGCCACACGCGCACGAACTCACATTCTTGCTTATGTTTCCTGAAAAGTGAAGAGTAGAAAGATAAAAGAAAGAATACTGTGAATTTTTCAAAGGGCAATGTTAATTTTTGTCTTTCGTCTGTAAAAAAATTGATCTTTTTAGCATTTTGGATACTCTTACCGTTATTTTTTTGATAATTTTGTGATTTCAATTCGTTTTCTTTTCTTTCTTTCTTTCTTTCTTTCTTTCTTTCTTTCTTTCTTTCCTCATCTTCTTCTTCATTTTTTTTGTCAATGCCTTTCATGGATTTAAAGTAGTTGTCTACCCATGCATTCGTTGAGTATCTATCGCTCAAACGAATATAATCTTCCTAATGTTTCAGCATTAGAGAAAAAAAATTGCAGGACAAAATTGATATATAACAATAGTATTCAATATTCAAAATCAATCACTGGTTGTTTTCTATTATAATCTGGCTTAAGTAATGCTGCAATTTCAATAAAAAAATGTTTCATGTATATTATACTATTAATAGTAATTTGTAATTAGATTATATTATACTATTTTATGTAAATATAGCCTTATTTCAATAATATTACATATAAAAATATTTGAGTCCCGAGCAATGCCGATCATATCAATTTGTTAAAATTATAAAATTTCCTTTAAGTATAAAACGTTTTTCGGGGGAATGGATTTCTTATAAAAAAGACTTAATCATGAATTTAAATCAGGGCGAATGCCGCTGTTGGGACAGCATCGTTTCGATTATTTATCTAACAAAAGAAGGAAAATTTTAACCTCTCTTCTCTCAGAAAGCATCTCACGTGAATAAGATTCCTAAAAAGTGAAAATAACAATATCATAATATCTTTCTCCGCTAGTTTAGAGTTTAATATTAAACAAGTAATAAAAAAATTTAAAGTCAATTCCTACTTAGGTCAGCAAAGAAAATTTTTGCAGTAGTTACTTTTTATTAAATAATTACAATGAATATAAATAATTGATCAAGAAATTATACCTGGCCAAAATAAAATCAAGTTCATATTCGTTGAAAATAAATCAGAACACACTCAATTGGCGTTGAGTTTTCAACGCCAACTGAGGCAATGCAATTGAGAGTATTTTCTACGCCAGTTGGGTGACACAATACAGATTAGAAATTTTTGATTTTCTTTATTCTGTATTATTTTAATAAAAAAAATAATTCAAATTCCGAAAAATTGATTAGTTAACAATGTTTAGTTTTAAATGTATCAAACATTAAAAAAAATAATAAACATAATCGTTTGAAATAATCGGCCAAAAACATGTTAAGTCTAAAGACATTGACGTGGGAAAAAACAAACTAATTCGCTGTAGGAAAATAAAGATTTTTGGCAAGAAAGTTAGTTTTCAATTAATAAATAAAAAATTAATGAAAATATTTGAAAACACTGTATTAATATCAAATGTAATCCACTACAAGTTAAAAAATGGGCTGGAACTTGAGTGAATGAATAAACTGTATTATTAACGAATCAACATTTGAACTATATATATATATATATATATATATATATATAGTGCGAGCTGATAGTAGGAATTGAAGAAAAATGATGTCGTCCTTCTTTTATGCATAAAATCTGTAACTAGGGTCGTTTTTAATATGGACCTAGAAATAGGATGGCAAAGATAGACTTGAAGCCCTTTTTCATTGCTAAATGAAACGCTTCTACGGCAGCTAAATTTTATTTATTGTGATCATAAATTCCTTCTATTTAAACAGATTGTCTGGCCAAACAGAATCACTCTCAGATATCGAAATAAACTGCGTGCTTTGATTATGATTCAGTAGTTACTAAAGGAATCTTTTTCTAAAAGGAAACGCTTAGGAATAAATTTTATTAATTTCAATTCTTTTAGCTCATTTGTGCCAGCGATTCACTCAGCAATAATAACCTGAGCCTCGGGTAGTTTTCAATATAACACCCTCAAATTGCTACTCTAAGGGGTTTTAAATTGTTTTATTTATATCACATGCTTTTTTGCACAATTTATGGTTATTTCTATTTTATGAAAACTAAATGAGATATTTAATTTGGCCGAAGGGATTTTGATTTTTGCAATCATTTGTTGCTTTAAGTTTAAAGGACTGGCCTATCAAACATCGGTACGCGCGCGGAGGAGTTGGGATTGATTTGTTGTGTATAAAGTACCTTTTGTACAATTCGGATCTTCAGTGAAAGGCAGTTCCTCGACAAACCTGTTCATCTCAACTCGATGAGGAAGGATCCCGAAATGCTAGCCAAAAGAACTGGACTCCAGACATGAGCATTATTGAATACACTTGTGATGTTTTACAGCGTGCAATTCAGATGAGATCTCCACCACCTCGCTCTCATACGGACTAACCTGCTGAATTGAAGGCGTGAATCACCTCCGAGAGGCCTTACACTTGTAAGTTGAGTGCATGAGCAACTACCGATGTCTATCGGGGGTTGTGGTCCATGCCACTTCATGCCATGGCATTTCTGCATACTCGTACGCTCTCTACATGTTTTTTGGTCACTTTACCAGGGTTTTTTTTTTTTTTTTTTGTAATTTAAGCTATTTTCTCGAAATTAAATGTCTATTGCGTTTTAATAATTTAAGGAAAGAACATTTTATAGACATAATAAACCTCCTCACGATTTTCCAAATCCTGCTCTTTTCTTGTCAAGGAACATATCCCTAGTATGGAGACTATAGACCTTCGCTATGGGTTTGATTTGTTAAATGTCCCACAGGTGCTCTTTGCGTTTCAGTTATCGTGATCGAAGCGAAAGTTTGGCGCACATATATAATTTTAGAGACATGATGAGCTAACAGAATTCCTTTATATAAGATTTAAACGTTTTGGTTATCCTGTTACTTGTCCCAAACGTGCAGAGTACCAGATAATTAATCTTTTGACTTTACTTTAGATATTAAAACTATGCACCAAACTGTATTAATTTAGATTCATAAATTTTTAATTGTCTTATCCATCTGTATTCGGATAGATAGACAAAAAAAAAACATCTATGAAGTGGTTTCTTATAAAATTTGGCCGAAATCTAGAAATTTCATATAAAAATAAAGATTTGGCATGAAGATATAAGGCTGACATAATTCAAGGAACATATTTTTAGAATCCAGGAAGGTCTGAGATGTGAAGACTCTTCGAAGTTTTGACGTCAAAATTTTCGACTATTGCAGATTTTCTTTTCTTTATCTATTTAAAAAATGAGTAAATAATAAAGACCTCCATAAAAAACACACATGGGCATATTAGAATCACTAAGATGTATCTGAAGACATCCTATTTTCCCCATACAGAGAGGAAAAATTGGAAATAAAAAAATTGACATCGTTGTTTTGATGAATCGCCATATTTTAAATTTCTTGTTTCCAAAAAAAGAAATTAGTTATATCTATTTTTGAATATAATAACTCGAAACCGCATTATACAAGAATTATGAAATTTGTTTCCAAACCCTATCACCAAATGAATTTTTTTTTTTAAATCAAAGTTTGGCTTAAGTTTCTGAATGCGCTTCTTTAATCTTTTGCCTGATTTCTGATTTTCTCTAATATTGTTCGTGTTTCATGGTTTCTGAGGAAGAGTCTTGAGAAAAGCACCCCAAAACAAATCTTTAATTATAAAATTTTCTTTTAAAAAGAATTGCAGAAAATTCGTGCAAGCGTGAGTGGGAGAAAGAGAGATTTCTGACTGGAAAATGGTAAATGCTTTCTATATATCATAATTCAAAAGATACTCCATCAAAGAGAGAAACGGTGACAGAATAATACGGAGGTTTCTGAAATTTTTTAATCGCTCGATGTTGAGAGCTTATTCTTAATTGTATAAAATTCGTAAATGCAGATTTTCCTGACAAGCGACATTGATTTCACCAGCAGCTGTTTAACAGAGCAGAAAGTCACACAAAGAGTACTTTTGAAAGACACGTTTATCGTGTCTTTCAAAAGTATTCAATGCCTACTTGACAATTATGCATTTTGTAAACATTCATCATCGTTTTAACATTACATGAAAATTCTAGAGAAATTGCAAAAGCATAGTTTTCGAAACTTTGTAGTATTAATTTCAGCTCTTTTGAATCTAGTCATTGGTTTGGTACTTCAAATGCGGGAGACAAAGATGGAGTTGCATATGTCTTTTAAAGCATAATTATCAGAAAGGATACTTTGATAACTACTTTTGTTTTCAGTTTTAATGGAATTATATTTTTCTCTTTACATTCAAATGAACACGAGAAATCTGTTATCTATAAACAGAAATTGGAAAAAGGTAACTTAAAATTTTTACTAATTATCGAACACCGCATATTTTTGATATTTCAATCAAAATATAACACCTGCCAAAAAGTGTTTACCATTTAAGCTTTAACGCTACAAAGACGCAAATTAACTGCGCACCTCTTCAAATCCTGAGCATTGCTCAGATTCAATTCAGAATTGAATTGAAAGTTAGACAAATATTTAAAACTACATTTTGTGATCATTAGAATGCCTCATTGTCCCTGAATAAATAGAATGATGACTACGGAGTTGTGACTGTCTCGACATAGCTTCTCCCTGGGGTCTGGCGATTCGGGGCCCGGCGGCCCCCTGGACTGTCGGCCTTTCCTGGCCGAAGTTCGTTGGGTGGTAAGGTTCGCTTGCAGGCCTCCCCCTGAGTGCTGTGTAAGACCCTGGTTGTTGAACGGCCATGGGGGAGTGTTCCTGCTCTCTTTCTGTCCCTGAATAAAGAAGGCAAGATTATCGACGTGCTAGACGGTAATGTTTTCCAGAGGAGCATCTGATTATCAGTTTTTACAACGTACTTCTTTTGAGATTCTAAGAGGTTGTCCCTTCCTCCAAGAAAGTTGGAGTCTATTGGCCTACTTTTCATTCTTTGGATTGCTATGAATTTCTACAAATAAGAAAATTAAGGCTTAAAAATCAATAAGATTAATCGTTAAGTATCTCGAGGAGAAATTTTGTCACATTGACCCTTGTTCATTAAACAGCAATTCATTATACGGGCGAGCATATTATGGCAAATGAAAACAAGTGCTCTTCCAATGGATGAGCTTTTTGACTGTGTACATAAGGATCCCTGAAACTGGAAGATATGAAAGATGGTAATAAATAGTATTGACGTCGGTTATCATTTTTACACTAAACATTACAGGTTGGTTTTCTTAGTTCTGTGACACTTTTCAGTTTCAAAGCATTAGTAATAGTTTTGTCAAGTGAAAATGTGATTTCGTTGTACATTTAATTCATAACCAGAAAATTACAATCATCATATTCAAAAAAGATCACCGGAGCAAAAAAGTTATTATCTCTGGCACAAAAACACGAAAACAAATGAATCTGACCGGAAAAATGTTTCTCAATAAGCAGCGGTTGTATATTCAGATGAAACCTACTTTCAGGTACAGTCGCATTGCTAAAACTGGAGGTTGTCACCAATATAGCATCCTAAACAATCGTGTTTAGTGATTTATTTGCATTCAGCCATCTCGCGGTTAACGATATCACATTCCTCAGAGGCGATAGACTTTTAGAGACAGAACCGAAATGCAGTCTTCGAGTAAAAATAGCTCTTTCACGGTAACAGATGAAAAAGCTAAACATTTTGCATATACTGAGACAATCCCGAATTTTGGAGCGTTGTTCAAAATGGTAAGAGAATGGTAAGAATTGATCCCGATTAACTTTTAATGAATTTCAATTAAATGTCTCTTTTATTCTACATAGAAGTGAGTTATTTACATTTAAGAAGATTCTAAAAATTAATAATGCCTTTTTCTCAACTTCATCGGGAGTATAGTAATTCTAATATTACAAAAAAAAAATGAGAATGGCTTTTAATACACATTTTTTTTTCTTAACTGAGGGTTCTCAGACACGTCTGTAGTTTAAACTATCAGCTGCAAAGCCACCAAATTTTGTAAGGGGATTATTGATGACATGGGAAAAAGAAATTCGCCATAAAAATTTAGTTCCAAAAGAGGGGTGGGTGGGTGATTCGATAGGGGAAAATGTGGCGCTTTTCACTTTAAGACAGCTAAAATTTTGCATAAAACAAGGGGGGTGAAAAATGCAAAAAAAAAAGAAAGAAAATAAAAGAAAGAATAAGGGATGGGAAAATAATTTCAAGTATCTGTTGGTTTGCCAAACACGTTTCACACAGCGCGCATTACTTGTGATGCTCTTTCATCTCAATCTATCCAATGCAGCGGCCGCTCTTCACGAATTTAGAAGTCAAAACCGTCGACGCGAAGGACCCCCGTCCCCCAATGCAGTGAAAGCAATGATTAAAATACAGTAAGACCCCGCTTAACGCTGTTTCGGTTTAGCGCTCTTTTATTTCAACCCGGGGATTCCACGAAATCGCTCGCAGCATACGGGGATTCCCCGAAATATTATGCAGCGATAGGTTTCAAATACATATCCGAAAGAGTGTACTTGTATTTCTTGTTTGGTGCGGTATTGTACAGACATATTTTTATTATTGGAAACATTTGTTGACATTATTGTAAGTAGGTATTAATTTACATATTTAATACTATATTACAGAGTCAAATATTTTGATCTTTAGTTTTTTACTATGGGTGATAATGAAAAAGAAAAGAAAGCAACCAGAAAAAGCATTTCACTCAAAACTAAAATGGAAGTTGTTAGAAGATTAGATTCTGGTGAACGTCAAACTCTAATTAGTGCTTCATTGAATTTGCCAACTTCAACAATAAGGACTATCATGAAGAATAAAGAAAAAATACTGTCATCGGCAACTGCAACTAGAATTACCCGTTCTAGAAATAATATCATAGAGGAAATGGAAAAACGACTGTCTATATGGATTGACGACGAAATTGACCGCAATATGCCATTAAGCCAATCTATCATAATGGAAAAAGCTAGAAGAATTTTTAATTACGTTCAGGCTGAAACAATTGACGAAAGTGAAACTTTCGTTGCTAGTCGAGGATGGTTTAATAGATTTAAACATCGAAATAACCTTCCCAACATAAAGATTACAGAAGAAGCAGCAAGTGGTGATACAAAAGCGGCGGCTGAATTTCCAGCGATATTAAAAAATAATTGAAGAAGGAAACTATCCTCCAGAATTGGTTTTTAATGTTGATGAAACAGGCTTGTTTTGGAAAAGAATGCCGAAACGAACATTTCTATCCCGTGAAGAGAAATGGGCACCAGGATTTAAAGTTGCAAAAGATCGCTTAACCCTTCTACTAGGTGGTAACGCAAGCGGAGATTTTAAATTAAAACCATTACTAATTTACCATTCCAAAAACCCAAGAGCGGTGAAAGGCATATCTAAATCAACTTTACCTGTAATTTGGGAGTCTAATAAAAAATCATGGATAACTGCGAAAATTTTCCAGGATTGGTTCACTGAACATTTCTGCCCGTCTGTTAAACGTTATTGCGAAATTAAAAAACTTGAACAAAAAGCACTTCTGTTAATTGATAATGCTCCAAGCCACCCAACAAATTTATCAGACTTAACAACATGCATTCCAGTCGAAGTGGTTTTCTTGCCGCCTAACACAACTGCCTTAATTCAACCAATGGACCAAGGCGTTATATCAAATTTTAAGGCTTATTACTTGCGGCGAACCTTTAAGCAAATGTTTGAAAAAACAGACGGAGAAGAGAACCAGTCCATAAGAGAATTTTGGAAAAACTACAACATCGTGGATGCTGTAGAAAACATAGGTCTTTCTTGGAATGAGGTAACAGAAAGATCTTTGAAAGGAGTATGGAAGAATATTTGGCCGGATTTAAGTAAGAGCGATGACGTTGGACACTCTGTCGATGTGGATGAAATAGTGGAAGAGATAGTGAAATTAACGAAGCAAACCGGTTTTGAAGGGGTAAGTGTGGAAGATGTCGAAGAAATAATTCAAGAAGCAGCGGCTAGTCTTTCTAATGATGAGCTCAAGGAATTAAATGAGCAAGAAGAAAAAAAATGTTGACAGCTGTGATTCAGAAGAAGAGCAAAAAGAACTTTCGATGGCGTTTGTAAAAAGGAGTTTGTCTACCATAACTGAAATAATGGATCAATTCATTGAAAATGATCCGAATTTTGACAGGAGCTCAAAAGTAAGGCGTGGTGTTAGAGATGCTCTATCCGTTTATGAAGAACTTTTAAGAGAACAACGCAAAAGAAAAAGGCAAACAACATTAGATGCTTTTGTCACAAATAGGCAGAACACTGAAAACGCGGAAAGCTAACTAAATATGACTTACTTAGAATTTTATTTGTTTTCTTTAAAGAATATTCGTTCTGTTATTTACATTTTGTTTTTATTTTTGCAAGAAATAATAATGTGGTATTAATTTTGGCTTTAAAAAATAAATGTTTGGTTTTATTTTTATTAAAAAAACATACTTTTTAAATTTAATTCCTAACCAATTTCCTAGCCATCTTCCCCTAACCCCAATATTTACATGTAAAGATAGCCTCGTTTAGCGCTGTTTCGCATTACGCTCTACTTTGATGGAACGTATCCCCCGCGTTAAGCCGGGGCCTCCGAGAAGGAAGCGATAAGAGTTATACGGGCCAGGAACAAACCCCCCATTCCCCATAACTGGTTTGAGCTAAGCGATGGGCTGTTTTCAGCTTTGATCATTTGATGTCCATTGTCCCTAGTGCACGTTCGTTTGCGATTGTGACAATTTTTGAGTATTTTTTGCATTGAAATTCTGTGACATCGCCTCTGGATTACTAAAAAGAAGTACCGTATCGCACTTGATTATCATGTGAGTAATTAAAACTATTTATTTTTCTTTAATAGCGGGGTTTTTTAAGTTTTAATGTGAAGTACACATTAAGCCTAAAATCCTTTCTTGTCTCATGGCATTAGGCATTCGCAATTCATTGCAGAGTGTAAACACGAGTAGTTTAACAATTCATATAATTCAATTTGTGTGTACTAAAAGTAAATTTATTTTGTTTGCTTATAATTTTTTTTACTTCATAGAAAACTAATTTTTTGTTTTTGTTTTTGTTTATTTCCCTATTTTTTTGGGTCAACTTTTAAAGAAATATTTTTTTTGCAGGAAGTATTTTACTTTTTAAAATAATTTTAGGCAAGTCAATAGCTTCTAGCGCTCAGAAAAAATAAAATTATTATTTCAAGTGAATAAAACTATTAAATATTAGAAAGTTAGAGAATTATTTTATAAAAATATCTCCACTATTTGGAACCTATCCCTTTGGAAATGTAAACAATGTTTAAATTTATTGATTATTTTTGCTCAAAGGAATAAATAATTTGATTTTTTTTATTATTCTTTAAAGATAACAATGCCGTCAGTCTGCTGTGAACCAGGTTGCAAATCAAATTATCCTCCTGCAATAGAAAATATAAAAGTATTTAAATTCCTCAATGATGCAGATCTGAAGGAACAATGGCTCCGAAAAATACCCAGAAAGGATTTTACGCCAACTGCCAGATCGGTTGTTTGCATCCATCACTTCAAAAATGATGATGTAATTAAAGAATATGCCCGTACACTACCTGATGGTAATTCGGAATTAAAACAGCAGCAAACAAAGTTAAGTAAAAGCAAAAAAAGAAAACTGGATATCATAAGTGCATCTTAAAATTGTATTCATGGAAGTAAAGTATTAATATTAAAAATAGAATTTAAATTGTTGAATAATAATAATAAAAATTTTTTTGAGAGGCAAAGTCCAACCACACCTCCTCGTGGTGCTTCTTGGGGAACTCTGATTTTTAAAAATATCAGAGGGCTAACGTGGCTCTGGCAATTTCACTTAAAATTCAATGGTTTTTATAAATTTTTACTTTCAAAGAGTGTTAAAAAATTACATGTTAAAATATTTTAAAGAAAGACAATAAAAAATACTATCTTAAACAGTTTTATAATTATTCTCCGAAATTATTTTTTATGCCAAATTCTTATGCCAGAGCTTAAAATCAATTAATACATATTTCAAACATTTTATGTTCTTATTGTTCTTGTATAACTAAATTTAATATCTCTATAAAAATTATAAACAAATAAAGGACGTATAACGCTACTATTAATTATTCTTAAATTTAAAGCTATTTTGCACAGTTTATTTAAAGATGAGAGGAAAGAAACTGAACGAAAAAGGATGGAATCAATACACTTAGGCGAAAAGCAACCATCGCTTAGTCGTTTCCCCTTCTCTGCTGTTCCAGGCCCATAGGAGAGATAACGCTCTTCTCGGAGGCCCCGGTTAAGCGGGGTCTTACTGTATCCGGAAAAAACCGGTTCTCTCGCAACTCGGCCTGGCAGGGGACGGGAACCGGTGGGAAAGCATACGATCACAGATGTCGCAGCTGCAATCGTTGAAAGAAATCAGACGAGCACCTCTGGCAATAGCAGCACACGTGAATTTAGTTGCCCGACAACTGGATGCTATTGCCTCAATAGTATGGAAAGATTTAAGGGAAACTCTTCAATTTCATCCATTTAATATCAGCATTTTGCATGAATTAAAACCTACAGATTATAATCTATAAATCTTTGCTCTGGCATTTCTGACCAAGATGGAGATCGAATAGACGTCTGACCAGGATGGAGAAATTATCCAAGGCTTGGCCTTGGACAATTCTCTGGAGTGATGAGGGCCATTTTTATTTGAATGGGACTGTTAACACGCAGAATTTTAGAACTTGAGCATCTGAAAAAGCCCGTGAATTTCAAGAAATTCCATTTCCTTCTCAAAAAGTAACTATTTGGTGTGGCTTTCCAGCATATTTTATCATTGGATCATACTTTTTTGAGATTATTGCCCAAGCAAGACCATAGTTCCATTCCGTAAACGTTTAAAGATATCTTGATATTATTGAGTAGTTTTGATAAAAGTAGTGCTTAGATAAAATTATATTTATGCAGGATGGAATACCCCCACATATTGGTACATCCGTCAATAACTTTTCATCATCTCTTGACAGAAGAAAGAGTCAATAACCTCTGTTTTCATGTTGTATGGCTACCTCATTTTCCAGACCTAACCCCATGTGTCTTTTTTGTACGGTTATTTAAAATCGAAGGTTTATCTTGGTGGTGTCTTTAACTTATCAGCTTTAAAGGAGAACATAAAACGGACTGTTAGGAACAGGCCTCCTGAAGTTTTGCATCCAGTATTAGAGAGCACGGTGAATTAGAATTTCCTGTTTTTATTTTAAAATTTGTAACCATCCATTGAAGTTACTTTTTAGTATAAAGCCATTTTTGGAAAAATTAATTCTTTGTTATTCATTTATCTGTTTTCTATAGATTTTGAAAATTTTATCTTGCAGTTAAACTTAAAATTTAGATTAAAAAATGCCACATCCCTCTTTATAAGCAACTTTTCGTACTTTTTTTTTTCGGATTCTTTTTTCCCATGTCGTCTATAATCCCCGTACAAAATTGAGTGTATTTGCGGTTGATAATTCGACCTACAGAGGTTTCACAATACCGTCAGTTAAAAAAAGTTCTTTTTACAAATTTTATGATGTTAGTCACATAATGCAATTAGTTTTTAAATCAATCCAGCTAACATGGCGAATGAAACTTAAAGCATTTGAATGCTGGGGCTATTTCGGATTAAAAGTAAGAAATCATTCCGTTTCGCGTTACGAGTTTTAAATTAGTTGCTAAACATAAAATCACCTTTTGTTTAGCAAAATTTTATTGACAACACATTTTTTATTTATTGACTGATGGAGATCAGGGAATAAAAAAAACAAATAAAAGAATTTCAAACTGAGCTTGCATTGGTGAGAAGTAAAAAAAGAATGATCAGCTTTTAAAATTCAGAATTCAGCTTTTCTTTTCAGAATAATTTAAATTTCTGAAAACATAATGCTTCGCTATTTTCTTTTCTGAGGGTTCTTTTTTGTGTTTCTGTCTATTGAATACTTGTAAGAAAATTGATAAAATCGTAAATATTAGAGGTAAAAAAATTATTTTTAAAAGGAATTTCTAGCAAACTTTAATTTCCGGTGCCTTGAAATAACTGACAATTTTTCCCATTCCATCTTAGAGCTGTCCAAATTCCCAAACATGGAGTTCATTATCCGCGAGCATCTCGCAAAGCCTGCTTGCGAGGGCGGCCCGATTGGAGTACCGTCAGAAGTTTCTGTAAAAAAGAGAAAAAAAGAATGAAATATATTTTGCCATATCATGTACGTAACCACGAAAATGATAAGGAATTCGAGTCATCGCTAATAGAGAAAGGCTTGCGGATCGGAAAATAGAGTTTGGAATAATTCTTAGCACACCTGTGGGACGTTCATTCATTCAAACGTTGCGGTGCATTCCCCCGATGACTCTAAGCAATTAATATTCATTAACTTTCGACTAATGTTATGTGGCGAAGCAATGCGGTGCCTTCCACCACTCACCAAGCCTCAATTTTTTTTATAAAATAACTATTTTCACTTAACATAATAATTTGACAATATCTTAATAAATTTGTTAATTTTAAGCAAGGAAATAAATGTTCATTCATATGATATTTGATTTATAATTACATTTTAATGTTTATACATTGAAATAATTAAAAATGAAACTTTATTGGTGATAAATATTATCTACAGTTACTCACGTCAAAAAAAACCCCGTTAATTTTAAGATGGATAAATGTTTTCTGATTGGCATTTATTTATTTTCAGTAACTTACGAGAATCAAAATAATAGTTGTCATAACGACATTGAAAACAAAATGCCATCCAGCGCAATTAATAAACTAGATGGTTCATAAGAGCAAAGTCTCTTTAGGATATCCATTTGAGAGCAAACTTCATTTACGTATAAAAGAGAATATAAGACCTTAAAATATTAACGATTCTGCACCATCACGTGCCGAATGATGTTTGTTTTTCACCGTTATGATGAAGTCATTTAGTGAACCCTACAAGATTAAAACCGAAGTAAAATCTTAAGATACTTTAAATGCCAATTTAATTCCTTGCCAAATCAGCAAAAAAAAAGTAATGCTTCGCTTACCCGATCTTAGTTTCTATCGAAAATCAGCAAATTTTTTTTTTTATTCATTAGGAAAAGAATAATTGAACAATCTGTGAAAAATGTATTTGATCTTCCTTGTTTTATTATGTCCGAATAATCTTTCCCCAAAAGTAATAAAGTTAGTTTAATTAGGAAAATCAATCTCAGCAATTTTTGTTTAGTTTTTTTAATTCAGATTTCTTTAGGAAAAGTAAATAATTTTTGAAAATATCCCATGACTCAGAAGATCACACCCTATAGGCATAAAAAAATTCTATAGAACTGTCCTCTTCAACGATTTGCAGATTTTCTTTTCTACAGTCATTAGAAACGATATTTCGGGCAAAAACGTGCAAAAATATCCTCCTAAACATTACAAAAAAAAAAACCCTCTAAACATTACTAAATTTACAATTCAGATTTTCAGGTGCATTGACTCACCATTACGACTACTTGTGTGTCAAATTCCATGGCTATAAGTGTAAAAGATGTCACTGATCACTTCAAGTAAAAATACATGAACACACAGTTGTTTCTTTTTGTAAGCATATATCTAAAACAAGAAATAAATAATTAGAAAAAATTTATTTTACTGCATTTTTTCAATTTTAATTAATTTTTAAGAGTTTATAAAACACCGTAACCAATTTCCTTAAACTCGAGTTCGTTTCACTAGACAATTTTTTTTCTTCTGATAATCAGTGGTAAACATGCTTCGACAACTTGAAGTGGCGTCGTTCGATTTAGAAGTGTGTGCAACGATTCGTTACTCATGGGCGAAAAGGGGCAACTGCACTGAAATTTATCGGCCGTTGCATGAAGTCTGAAGTTGAAAACGTGATGCCACATCAAATGATCGTCCTGTTTGGTGCAGCGTGCGTGGACTCGCACATGGGGAGGACTTTGATCCGAAGGAATGCGATCAACTGCTACAAATTTTGAAATCACCGCTCTCGTAAGTGAATGCCTTCTTGCAAATAGCCGCTGAACAATAGAAGAAATCTCACTTGAACTGGCTAATTCTCGTGGAGATGTGTATAAAATTATTTCCGATCAGCTTAAATGACACAAAGTTTGAGCTGGATGTATGAATTGTCTGTTGACAAAGAAACATAGAGGGAAGTCTTTTGAAACTGCGTTTGAATTTCCGCAATGTGACCGAAAGAAGGGAAATGAGTTGTGGACAAAATTTTGACCGACTTGTATTCACCACTTCTCATCTGAAATGAAATGCAGCTTGTTCCACAACATAGTTGCGAACATTTTTTTAAATAATTATTTCGGTTCGAAAAAAAATTAAAGTAAATTTTTTAAAACTAAATACATACGCAAAATGAATAAATAAAACTAATTTCGAAAATATCATCAAATTTATCTTAAATTGAATTCAGCGAAATATTTGTCCTCTAGAGTGAGTTAAATCGGACCGCATGTTCACAACATCTCTCTACTCATTTTTGTTGGCCACTAGCTGCAGTGATCGAATGGAGCCAATCATAAAGACCATATTTAGCCGAAATTCCGATTAAAAATTTTGAAACGTCTGCATGATGTATGTGTTACCACCCTAGTACATCACTGCTCTTAAGAAGGTGGAAAATGCCATTGACTTTTTTTTTAGAGGTGAAGGCTTTTTTGACTTCATGCCATGACCAAATCGATCGCCAATGCGAAACTGTGTAAGAATTGCAATGGCATAGACGGGAAAACAATTTGACCTCTCTGTCCATTTTTATATCTCCATTTGGCACTCACCAATGAAGGGGTCGGGAATGACCTCTCTACGTGCGTATCGTGGAGTGACGTCAATGAGAACACGGAGTAAATTATTCCTCCTTAAATCCATGCGATTATTTGAGTATTATCAATTTATCTCTAGAAAGTACATTAGACTTAGTTAAGTATCTTTGACTATTAACAAATCCACTGTTCTGATTAAAAAAAGGAATGAATTAACAAAATTGGTTGAGAGTAGTAGTATGTCGTGCGTCAGTACATCTGCTGGGCGTTTATTACTGGGTAAAAAGTATATTCAAGGTTGAGATAAATTGATATTCGATTATTTTCAAGAAAGATACGAATTGACTCTGTCCCTTCCATAAAACCTTTTATGTTTACCATCCAGATTGCAATAGTAACAGTTAGTCCTTGAATATTTTGAGCGTAATCTGAGACGTCATGCAAATCATACAACTTTTTTCAAGACTTGAAAATGGGAATAATACTAGTTTAATTTTATTTTTTGATCGCTCCTAACATTTTATGCGAGTCATTTTACTACAGATTTAAAATAAAGGAAATACCGTTCTCTGTAATGGCGGGAACTCAAATTTTGCGATTTGGCGGAAGAGAAGACATTCATTCAGTTAATCATAGAATACTAATCATGCTTAAGACAGAAAACTTTTAAACATTTGATAAATATCAGATTGAAATATTTTGATGGTACTGCTCTAATAATAATCAATACAATTCTTTATAATAAATTATTTCAATAAATTTTTGAGGAAACATAATTTTACCACAGTAACCTCTAAAGAAGAAAAATGAAATCTTTTTAAGGATATCCAGTTGTTTTAGATCTTTTCAAAATTCCACTCATATTCAACAAATTTTAGAATTTTCGATTTAAAAAAAAATTTCTTTTTACTGCAGAAGAGTTCAGGAAGCCCCGAATGCCTTGCCTTTAACTTCGATTGTGTAAATATTGATCCTAGAGTTTGTATACATAAGATACGTAACATATTGTGTACAAATACATTCTAGTACTTATAAACAATATATTCCATTGATTTGTTCCGTGAGATTTCGTGACAAATAAATAAGTTAACACTCATCATAAAATCTCTTAAAGAAAGATTTCTCTGGTAGTAATAACGAAGTAAAAATAGATACACCGCTTTGAATGTGACACATATATATTTTGAAGAATGGAAATGCATCTTTCTGATAATATTTTAAATTTTTTAATTAATTAATTTTATTTTTAAAAAGGTGTGTTTAATGGTGTTTTTTAAAAGGTGTGATGGGCAGTGACGTCAGATCAATTGTGTCTCTGAATGGGATATTTTTAAAGTCTTTTCTGGTGTGAACATCTTTTAAAAAAATGTGCATAAGCTTGAGCTGCCTAAGCAGCATTTTTGGTTTAAAAAGCATTTCTTAACACAAAAAAAAATTTGTTTCATCCGTAAATTTCTAACCGGGGATTTACTGTAAGAGTTTATTCGTTTTCAGCAATCGAAGAAAATTCAGAAATGGAAGCCTGAACAACAATTGCATTCAATATTAGTACTCAAAAATCTCTAAATTCATCAAAAGAAAAAAATATGAGAGGTAAATTCTTCACTGTTTCTGTCGAGCATATAACTAATGAATTAAAAAAAACTAGGTCATGGTTTATGTACATCAGGTTTACCACCCGGCGGAATGGATAACTCTTTAATATTAAAAAAACCTTTTTGTCCATTTAATAGTCTAAAACTGGCAGAATCAATTAGAACTGGCTAAATAAATTAATCTATCCGATCATTCATCCCGTTCTCTTTGCATTGTTTTCAACGCTTTGTTCGTCGTAGAACAAGCAGGACTCAGACTCGTGCAGTAAGAGCCCATGACTGCCAGCCGGGAGCCGCCCCCCAAAAAGTCTGTCAACTGTGAATGGTGACGCCGATAGAAATTTCAGTTTGTGTCAACGAGGGAAGCAAATAATTGCAGCTAAATTTAAGAAAAACCTCTCATATCTGGATCTGCAATTTTAGTGAATTTTACAGTTGTAGGCATTCAAACATAAAATCTGAGAAAAGAAAACCGCCCATTATAACACCTCTTCAAATACTGAATCTGAGTCAAATAATATTTCTGAGCTATTTAATGTCTATAAACATAACTCTAAATCAAAATCACAGAATGTATTAGGCAATAACGCTTTCAAAGCGAGGTCCAACAAAATATGATCGACCGAAAGAAAAAAAAGGCAATTAAAAAAAAGAAAAGAAAATGAGAAATTTTTTCAACAGGAATTGAATACCAAATACCTTGTCATTTTTAAGAATATCAAGACCTTCCCTCATTGTAATCGATGGCGCCCCCAAATGGAATCTCGGATTAATTTTGTCCATCACATTCTCAACTTCCACTAATTAACTATGGAACGGAGTCATAGATGCTAATGGAATTTATAGAAATTCTCATTTTCCGATTTTGAATACAAAAAATGCAAAGTATAACTCTACAGTGCCCTTGGAGAATTATTTGAGACGTTTTCGCATCTTCCGATCCTAATAGGCCTAATTTCATGACAACTGAACATCACGCCGAGCAAACGCGTCTGCATTTTAAAACCCACGGGAGCATTCTTCACAAATGTGAGATCAGGATTTTCGAAATAAAGACCGTTTAGTCGCAATTAATGCTCATTTATTAAAGCTTGGATAATTTGCAAGATCTACTCTGCCATGTTCTGAGCAAGGTGGCTTCCTAAGAAGCAGATGCACATTGCCGTTATGTGAAATACTTGTGACGGCTTCTGGCCAAAAGGATGGAATTACAGAATTAGTAATTAAAATGGGGAGCAGTGATTCGGATTCCGATTCAGAAGGAATGGAATCTTGTGACTTAGATTTTTCTAAAAGGAATCTTTGAGAAACTGTTTTCACACTCGATCTTTGAGAAAGGGTTTTGAAATATATTAATTTTGCTTTCTTTTAATCAAGATTAACATATTTTAATGAATATAAATTATATGCTATAATTGCTTCTTCATTTCAATGCATCTAGAAGAGTTTGATTTGATTTGTCTCTTAAAGCTACGAAATTTCATTCTGATGCATATTTATAATTGTCTATTTTTTCGTTATTGTGTTCTGCTTGATTTCTATAATTCAAGTTTGTGTCGATAGTCAAAAGCTTCAACTTCGCCTTCCTTCGATTACCATTATATTTTAAGCACCATTTTGATTTTTTTTGATTAATAGGGTTACATTTTCTTGGCAGATTAGATTAAAAATAAAGCAAAAAAATTGGTAAATTAATTGCTTATTAGTTATTTTTAAAAAATTATTACGCTTGATAATTTTAGTTGTAGAAAGTGAAAGGAAAAGGAAACAGAAAGGAATTAATAATTAACATTTTTTACATACTTGAACCAATTCTCTAAAAAATTTGACATATTAGTAACGTAAACAGATATTTTATAAATTAAATGAATTGCTTCAAATAAATGTTTAAGTTACCTGGGTTTTCTAGATTTTTTAAAATATAGTTTTATTACACCAACTTGCGGCTGAAACACGACATAAATAATATTTCAAATGTTAAATTAAGAACAAATAATTAAATCAGGCAAATTAATTCGAAATAAATCTATTTCTAAAATGCTTTTATTGCTTTGGTATTAAATAAAAACGATAAAGTCACTGTAAAATCAACTTTCTGTCTCATTCACACTCGGGGAATGCTGTTTTGTCTTTTTAATTTGTCGTGAATTTTTAATGATTTGTAGAAAAAGTGCCAAAAATATATGTATAAGTATTTTTCATATAATTTTTAGCTAATACTAAAGACTCATTCGTTAAAAAAATGATATCATAATACATTTCTATAGCTTTTTCCAGGTGGAAAAATTTTATTTAGTGATGCAAATAACATTTATTGAAATATTTCTCGCAAGCCGGAAGGGAGATCGCTCTTCTTACGGGTCGCCCGTTGAGTGGATCGACCTTCGGAGCCGGAAGATGCGCAAATCCATTTCCAGATCATATTTTTTTTAAACGATAAACATTTGAAACTTTTGAAGAAAAGGACATTTCATTATTTTTATTGGAAAAATAAAATGGATTGTTGAATTTCGATTCTTTTTCTTGGAAAATTGTGTTGAAGATTTTAATTAAAGTAAGTTCTCGCAGGCGACTTTGATTTTCCTTATTTCTAAAGGAGATATATTTAACAAATTCAATAAATTATTTTCAGCGAAAATATTAAATTATTTCCATTCAATCTATAGGAATAATTCAGCTATGTATGGTCACGATCATTGTCAAGATTTTATTAATGAAAAAAAGACTTGTATTTAAATTTTTGCTCTTAATGCTGAATAATAATTATAAGAAATGCAACTTTTTTAATTGAATTTCTTATTACTTTAAAAGAAAAAAATAATCACTTTGAATTTAAAAATAGGGATTCTTTTATACTATATGAAGATATTTAGAGGTTAGCAGGAGTTTGTTTCTCTTTTGGAATTTGATGAGCATATACAATTGTAAAGAAGCAATTCTATTAAATATTTGCTGCCAAATATTGTCCAATTTCATAATGATGTGAAAAGTATATTACATTATAGGAAGCATATAACACTTTTTTAATGAAAACAAATCTGTTCAGGCTTTTTTTTATCACATTCTTGTTGTTTAAATAGTTCCACTTCTCATTCCGGGGTTTGTTTTTAGATTCCAGGAAACTAAAAACAAATCTTCTTAAACGTGAGTTAGAATGTTTAACGAAATTTCTTCTACTCGGATTCCCTGATTGTGACAACAGAAGGCTAGTTTGCAAGCTTATGGGTATTCTCAAAAGACACCGAATGGACTCTGAAAGAAGTTGTAGCGGAGAAACTGTAGAATATTGGAAGCGACGATTTTTCCACTCCTTAATAGTGAAAAGAGTGCATGAGGGTTGAGATCTTTTATTCTATTACTATGCTTATTGTTGTTCTCGTGTTCCGCTTTTTTTACAACGCAAGGAGGGGTGCAGTAGCTTCTGAGAGTTTGAACCCCTGAGCACCAGGGAGCTGACTTCTAGCTCACACACGTCACGTTCCTTTTTCTGGGGTGAACTTCATTCATGCTGTTCATTTATTTATTCATTTATTGATCATAATTTAGATCTGGAACAGAGAACTATCTCCTCTGACCCAGTATCCCCAGGGGTACTACTCTTGACTTGGAGGACTTTGTGATCACGACAGATTTAACGTCCACATACGCATACGCACACACACGGGAAGTCTTCGGCGGACGGGTTCGAATTCGCAGCCCAACGGGTGTGAATGCAATGTCCTACCAATCAGGGTACCTCGGCCCTACAACTTTGCTTATGATTACTGATTTTTATTGAAATGAAAAAAATGTTTTCAGTCTAGTGTTTGAAACGACTGATTTAGAGAAAAAATATTTTCTTTGAAATAATTCGTTTCTTTTTCAAGTCGAGGAAAATGAATGTAGAGTCATCTGGAATATCCCCTTTAAAGAAATTTTTACGTCTTTTTTTTCATGCAGATCACGTGAAGCGATTGCAAATAATTTTTAAAGACTTTTTTAAAGTTTGTCTTGAAATTCAGGACCTTTGGCAAGCACCCGGAGGAAAAATGTAATTATTTTAAAATTCAGAATAGTTTTGCATGCAGGTTTTGCGCACTTATTTATGTTTTAGAAAGCTTGTACATATTGAAAATAAGTTAAAATCAAATTTAGTTTTTAAAAATCTAAATGTTAATAGAACGATAGTTGTTAACTTTGTGTTTCCGAAAATAGTATATGAAAAAAATAGACAAGTCTCAAAAAAATTTGAAATATATTTACTAATGAATATTTTTCTTTTTATTAAAATATAAACAACCTTTCACATTTACAATCTCCACACGAACAACCTTTCACAATTGCAACATTTTCAAAAATTGTGTTTTATCGCTGCTCTGTCAATTTTGAATAAGCACATTCCTTTTATAGTGACCCAAATCCTTCTTGCCCGCGCCGATTCCTTCTTCTCTTGCAGGAGCTGTACTCCCTTCCTTATGACAAATGTGTCTAACAAGACATTCTAATCCAGGGTATAAATAAAAGAATTAAAAAAAAAAAACCATCGCGACGGTGACCAGCGAAATTGCCTTTCACTGATTCCAATTATATCTCCTCGCTGTCTGCTCTTTATTTTCATAAAGCCAGGCAATTTTTTTTAATGTCCCATAAAAACGTTTGCCTACATTTTCCAATTTTAACTTTCTTAAAAAATAAAAAATAAAAAATTCTTTAGAGAAAGCATACATTTTGCTTTCACTTTTACTACCCCAATGTGATCATGCTAACATTTTTTTTTTCTGTAAACTGAATGACGTAAAAAAAAAAACATTATGTACAGAATGCTACATAATAAGTAAGCGTTAAATTAAAGTCAAAATATTTTATTGTCACCCCTTTCTATAAAAATAAAATTGACACGTTTTTGTGTGAAAACTTTTCCGTAAGATTCAATTCCCCTCTCAGGACATTAGGGCTCGCATTAAGTTTTAATTTAGAATTTTTTGTGGAAGAAATGCTTTATCTTAATCTTTTCTAGTTTCTTGAAGATATTATCGTTGTCCTTGTTAAGCTTTTAAAATTTCACCTTCATTATCAGAATCTTCTTTTACATTTGTTTGTACGCCGCCGATTTTATTTTCCTCCTCTTAATTATAATTACTCTTGAATAAATTGTGTTGAAGCTCATTCTACTTCAAATCTTGTTCTAGAACATTCCTGATCTTGTTTTCATCGAAAACTTTCCGCCATCCCGAAATGTAAAAAATAAACGCGAAGATTGCTAGCTTGAGATTCTCTTCGCGAGATACAATGGAAAGAGTTTCGAAACAGTGGGCTGCGACAACTTTGCAATCAGCAGTAAGAACGCGCAGCGGGAGGAAGTTTTGTTCGCGCAGCCGCCTTCGCGCGCGAAGTTTCCTCTGAGCAGTTTTATAGACATCTACCTGTTGACGCAAGAAATTATTTTAGAAGGTTTAGTCCAGCCAGGTGTCATGCGAACACGCTTCAGAGCGAGTGGCTTGAAACCGACACACAGAAAACGCAATGAAAACTTAAGGCCCCTTCTTTATTTTTTATCCACAAGAACCTGTTTGTAATTGGTGCACATGCAGAATCGGAAAGAATTTTCAGTGCAGCCAAGAAGCGGATCATTTACATAAATTTCTTACCTGTCATTCATTTGATGTTGAAACTCGGTAACAAAATAAATAGTTGCAACTTTATAAGGAATCATTTTAATATATGATTAGTATCAATACATTTTTACTGTCTAAAATGGTAACAAAGAGAACGATATTGTACTCTCAGGATAATAAAAAACAAAAACAAAAATTAAATTATAAATTACTTGTTCTGATAAATTTCTTTATTTTAGTATGAATGCGCTCCCATTTTTATTATAACTAATGTGTGTGTGTGTGTGTGTGTGTTTAGCCATATCTTAAATTAAAATTTATGAGCACAAAAGCTGCATGCCGGAAACAGTGCATGCGAAAAGCAAGTTACTCGTCGCCATTCTTATTGTATTGCGCAAATAGGTACAGCTTGCCAAACGTCTATTGCATTATCTCTGTAATGTGAAATATTGGGTTTCTGTGAAAAAGGAAAATCCTGTGCGCCACACATTGGAAACAATGAGTGTTTATTTATTAAGAGTTCAAAAAGAGATTCTTTCTTTACAAATGGCGGTATTATTTACTTTGACAACTATTTGCTGAATAAGACCTTCGCAAGAAGATAAAACACCTCTATCTACTGTTTGCGTTCGATGATGGCGGAAGACAAACAGGACTCGAGAGCGAGAAAGTTTTCGTTGGTCGAGAGATAGCACCAAGTCAGTCGGTGCCGCGAAGGTCGTCTCGATCAGGAAGTGGGGGAGACATCTCATTCACAAAGAGATGAAAGATTTTTTTTTCTTTCTGGATTGTGGGCATGTTTCCTAGTTTTAACCACTAAGCCACGGTAGATTATTGGAATCCCCGTTTTAATTCCTCATAAAATTTGATGCACAGAATTTGTTTCTCTGAATATGGGTTTATACCCAGGGTGGACATACGGGGGGAGAGGTGCATATGGGTGGTTGTAGGGTGGGATTAAGTTGATCGAGATCAACCGATAGACCACCCAGACATTTTGAGGTGACCCCTTTTACTATTACCGAAGAGACGCATACTGAAAGAAACTATTTCTTGTCACAACCCATTCAGGGAAGACAGCGTGGTCCCTCTCCGCCAGAGTCCTACTTTAAGTGGCTATTTCGGAAGATCATTCCAAGAAGCGATTTTCGTAAATCATATTTAAAAATATTTTCAAGAAATCAGTTAAAATTAAAAATAGAGCAACACAGCTAACTTTATTTCGTTAAAGGGATAATATCTGCAATTTTTAAGATGATATAAGATTTATAGGGTCCGATAACATTTTCAGAAATCACAACCAATAAATAATAATATGATATACACATACCATACATATATTGCATTTCAATATACATTATACTATAATTTTATTCCTTGCTTAATTAATAAAACTTCTAATTAGAATTTCAAAAAAGAAAAAAAAAACCAAGGTTCCTCAAATCCGAATAATGATGAAAACTTTTACAAATGGTGTTATTTTTTTTATTTACAGCATATCGATTTTCATAACTGGGAATGAATTAGCTTTATACTATAACAGCCAGGGTAATATTTATCCTGTTTGTTATAGCAAAATATTTATTTTCATACTCTACTCAGCATTTTGGAAATTAAAAAAAAACGACACTTTACTTATAATTACTTTTAATAAATTCCTGACTCAAGTAGCGAATCAATATAAATGTGGAAGCTATATTATTTTATCTCTAGTAGGAGAAACCTTGAAAAATTCTGTGCCTTTTATTTACACTTTCTCTTCTATAAATAGCTGAGAATGATCCACCTCCCTCCTACTAGGGCCGCGATTGCTTCGTGGTCACATGCCGTTCTCGTCATCTGACCGTGGTTCTAAATTACGTGGTTTGTCCCAAAATTGCCTTAGCATTGCTTTAAAACGGAACGTTAATATAACTGAACTAAACCCCCCCCCCCCCCCACTAACACATTAAGATTTTCAAAACACCTTAACGGGCTTATCCTCCCCCCCCCTCCCCGCAGATAGAGATTCCAATATTTGCAGCTTTGCTTCAGTTGCAATTTTGTTTTCAGAAATGTAATTCGAAATGACTTCTAGGTTGTAAAAACGATAACACCAATCACTAGCTCAGACTTTTTATACTCTGTGGAATAAGAGTTTTAAAACAACGCACTTTTCCCTTAATTGCAATTTTTCTTCAATTTCTACCGCCTCCATTGATGGCACTGAGTATTTAGACTGTATATCCTACTCTAGTTAAATCATTACTTACATTAATTAACATTTAAACTTCATCTGAAGGAAACAGCAAAATACTGAAAATGGTGGGATTTAAGAGCGTAAAGAGGATGAAAATTTTTTACTTTTCTATTACAGTTCACTTAGCAGTTATTGCAATTTCGAAATGTCTTCAACTCATGAGCCTATCAGACAAAATTAATCATTGCATAATTCTTTAAGGCTAGACGGCATAAACATGGCGACATACGATGGAAGGATAGTTTCTCATTTAAATAAAAATATCTGTCGGAAATTCGTTAGAGAAAAACAGCTGCACTATCTAAACTTCGCCCATGGAATTCCGTTTTCCCAATTCCGCATTTTCTAACAAGGTCCTAAGCAGTGACTGGTGCAATTCTAGAGACGCAGGAATTTATTTTTCTGTTCGATTTTCTGAAAATTTAGATTTTTTTTAAATTTTTTTTTTTACAGAAATATATTCCAGATGCTTTCGGAATTCCCGTGTGATGACACGAATGCCTGAATTTTAAAATGTGAGAGGGCGGAAGGGAGGGACGGGAGTTAAAAAGTGTTCAAGCCGGCCAGAAGGAATATTTATAACTGACCAGTTACAGAATGTCGGACTCGCGCGAACAGTCCTTTCCTAGTTGAATATCATTTACTGTAAAAACAGCGATTGTGAGCTGACATTGATTCGGTTGTAAAGAACTTGAACAATGCGTCCGATAAAATCTCTTTCTTTCAGATATTGTTTTCCGATTCGTCTGCATGAGATGAGATTTCAAAGTGTTATTCAGAGAAAGTTTCTCACTTCTATAAACAAAAACATTTTTTTTTACAGATTTAATCTTTCAGTCTTCCTATGAAGGAAAGAGAGGAAACAAAAAATAACAGGTGATATTTTCCCCAAAATTACACTTTTGCAGGTGCGCGTTGGGAAATCTTGACGTGCGCTGAGTAACAATGATCTTGACGTCAGATGAGACAGCAGTGAAAAAGAAAGAGAAATTTCTTGGGCTCTATTTATTGGCAGTTAGCGCTAAACCAGACCTCTTTTTCCACAAAGCACCCCTGACGTCGCGAAGATGCCCGTGGACGCGATCATACGAGACCTGGTAGTCCTGCAGGGGCTCGAGACTTTTGACAATGGCCTCAACACCTTCATGTTTAGCTCCGAATCAGTTGGAGAAGGGCATCCCGGTAAGTTTTTCATATTGCAACTTCATCATCGGGCAATCGGTTCTCTACTTTCTGAACCATTTACATTATATTCAGGCATCATCGGCCTTTGGCTTCTGAAATCAGATGTTGCCAGCATCGATTTCTAATTGAAAACCAATGTAATAATAATTGTGACTTCATCGTAATTCTCCTCAAAATTTGAAGTCACTATCTTTGCCACGTTTCACACCCTATAATTATGGATTTTAATGTATAATTGAACAAACGATAGAATTTCATAGACTGGCTTTAAAAAATAATTAGAATGTAAAGAATAAAAATTATATTCTAATTATAGTATTAATTATAGCATAATATTAGCGTAGATGTTATAAGAAATTTAATAATGATCTGTTTAGGAAGAAATCGTGTGCAATTCCTTTTAAATCAAATTGTGTGAAGATGGAGTCCGGACGGTTACAGTGATAGAATGTATTACGAAGACCCACTCAAAACAAAACAGCATTCAATCTTCACATTTAAGTTTGAATCAGTATTTTCATATTAATTATTATTAAATAGAGGTGGAAATGTAATTTAAAATAATGTTAACGAGTGAATCATGCTTGTAAATGAGATAAAACTGTTTAATAAAGATACACTCACGAAAAGATGCTTTTAAAATAATGATTAATCGGGAAAATAAGCGTACTTCTGAGAAAATATATAGTTTTTCAGATTCGGTTTATTTTATGAGCATTGTATTCTGCTTCATGGTATAGTCAATCCTGAAATGCGAATTTAGTTTAAATACGATTTGTCTAAACAGAGGCAATTTTGGGCAAAAAAATGACTGTGTTAAAATTGTAGTTTCTCTTAAGAGCCGAATAATTATCCCAGACTTCCGCGAGTCACGCTGTTTCGTTGAAGTTCTGAGATCCCTTTCGGAAGAAGTCGAGCCAAATGGTTCTCGCCTATTCCACGACATTTTTATTTTGGGGCGATCAAGGAACGTTGGTAAAAAACTGACTGATCACGAGATTATTTTTAAACTTTATCGTATCTTGTACCTGGCAACTTGTTTAGTGTTCTAAGAATTTTAAAATATGGATGTAATGTTTTATTTTTGTGTGCGTCATTGTTTTAGATGTTCGTTAATGTAATTAGATGTAGTTATAGTAAATTAAATGCTTTAATAAGTTTTTGAAGAGTGATGAGTTTTATGTATTACATCACATGAGTATTGAGAATTAGGAATATTGATCAATTATAAAGTTTTGAGATCGATATCCGACAAACGTCCTTCTCTCTAATACCCGACCCTTCGACTCTTTCCTTAATTCAACAGTTTCCCAAGATGGATCGATTGTTTATTATTCTCAGTATAGAATATTATTATTCTCAACATAGATTTTCAGAACAGATGCTGGCAACGTATTCCATCTGTAAATGAAGTGCCGCGCTTAAAGATTTACATTTCTCCTAAAGGCGTACATATTTGAACTAATTTAAAGTGGGGTTGTTCTTGTTTGGAAACATTGAAAAGTTTTGTTACTCTATATTTTTTTGTTTATTTAATTCACTTTACTTTAATTTTCAAATCGATAAGTCAGCAAAACTAAGCATATACTTTACTTTAATTTTCAAATCGATAAGTCA
>JAOUZG010047888.1:667280-715811 GCA_026289955.1 Argiope argentata | reverse complement strand
ACACACACACACACACACACACACACACACACACACGTGTGTATTTGTATACAATTATATTTTAAAATTAAACACTAATTAATTTCGCAAGCTTTCTCTTAACTTAGCCCATAGTAACATCACTCTAAAATATTCTCTTATTTCCTGATCCATTCCACTTATTCTAGTTAATTAATTCAACGGAAGCTGTGTAAAATTGCTGAATCAGCTAAAAGTTGACTACCGCGAGTGAAGGGAAAAAAATCGTCCAGCTAAGCACATTCCTTTAAAAGATCCTTATGATTCCCTTCCACGAGCTGTACATGTGATTCACCAGCGCCAAAAATCCGTATTAAAATCTATAAGTATATATTTATAGGGTTAACCACCTGCTGCTTTCAAGGAATTATAATGCTACATTTATATATATAAGAAGGAAAGACTTAATATCATGTCCTTGCAATTTGCATATGATTTTTGAAGATGTGTGTAGACATTTTAAGGGTGATATATGTATTCTAGAGTTCGATTTCCGCGTGACTAGGAATTACCTTTAATTTATGGACATGAGTGTAGTATCTAGAATATTTTATTTTCCTGAACTTTGAAATATTTTCCTTCTCTCTTAACGCACGCTTTTACTTACGAAATATTCGCAAAATGTCTTGATTCTGTGCAATCTGAATATTTTTGTCGTTTTCGAATTAAAGTTTATTGACCGATTCGTCCGATTATTCTTTCGGTCTTAAAATGGTGAGTATAGAATTCGAAGATTTTTTTTATCAGCTAAAAAATTAGAACAAAATTTTCTAACTGAAATTTACACAATATACGCTTAAAAATTTACTGACGGTGATTTTTTTTTCATGCAGCATTTTTGTTGTTGTTGTTGTTGAGATTTGGAGATTCATACAGTTGCTTACCATTTAATTATGTGTCTTTTGCATCATTATCGTTTTGTGACTAACAATATTGATTATATGAGCCGACTATAGAATTGATAAATTTTTAGATAGAAAAATAGGAACTAGGAAAGAGAAATAGGAACTATGAAATCTATCAAATCAATCTAACAATATTCAACTATCAAATCAATTTATCAATCACAGCAATAATCAAAGTAAATGATTAAAGCAAAATGCCGATATGAACTTTTGAATCTGTGAGAAATGCTAATGTAATATCCACATAAAGCAGAATCGACAGTTTCTCCGAACAGCAAACATAGCTTGCCGATTTGTTAGAAATAACAATTATATCCAAATAACGTCGCAGTGCAGAATAAAATATAAAGCACAGAGAAGGATATGATTTTTCTCTGTGTATAAAGCTTAATTATCTTTTCAAATGTTGCCAAATGCAAAATAATAATAATAATAATAAATCACATTTTTCTTTAGAAAATACGTTTTTAAGGAAATCAGTAAACTATCATTTTACACTTATGGAAACTATCGGTTTCCATAGGTGTAAAATTTGGGATGTCCCTTCACCTAATTTGTAAAAAGCATTTTCATCTTTTGTACTTTTTACTTTTAAAGATTTATTCGTTCGTTTATGCCACACAAAATCTTCATCATTCGTACAGTTACCTGTTTAGTAAATTTTCTAAATTACAAATATCGTATGCCTTTTAAAATGCTGAATTACTTTTTTTCTGTTTGACTATTATAAGTAACTTAAAACCCAATACAAACTGAAAAATATTTCATAACTTTATTCCTATTTCCTTTGTTGTATAAGTTTTATTTTTAGCACAGCGGAGGAAATAAATACATTCTTTTTTTGTGCATACCTTGATACAATAAGTAAAATTGGTTAATTTTTTCCACTTTCCATAGTAAAGAAACAAGCAACGAAATGCTTTCTGAACAGCAAATAAAGATAAGATAAAATTATTTCTCTGTTGCATTTAGTTTGCAAATAAAGTGTCATCTTTTCAAAATTCCGGACAGTCGATACAATAGGGGAATTAGTAGAAGGGGGAGAAGAGTTTTAATGCCAAATTCATATCAACGTCTTTCCAGAGCCTAGTTCATTTGATAATGACAGAAAATGCTTCTTTATGTGGAATAGCTCCTTTCGTCAAATCAACTAATTCATTCTTATCATGCTTATACATAATAACGTTCAGTCATATTAACGTCCGATTTTAAAGCAACACAAAGGCTATTTTGAGACGAATCTCGTAATTTAAACCGTGGCCAGATGACGCAGATGGCACCTGAACTGGTACTAATAAGTTCACATGGATATGAACCGACAAACGAATGAACTTCCTTCTAATAAAATTTGTTTCAAATTTGATTGAAAGTGTTACTTTTTATAAAATGATTAGAAAAATTTCGTGCCTGGAGTTCATTGCATTTGTAAGCAGAGATAATTTGAATTTTTTTTTTTAATTATTTTTTTCAGGGAAGAAGAATATGAGACACTAAAAATGTCGACTATTGAGTAGAATGCTACCGACTAAAAACAGTAATTTCTTTGTCTTCTACCTTACAATCACGTTTGTTTCACATTGGGGGGGGGGCACCTCATGATTGAGAATGAGAAACTTCCGACTTGGTAGTTGGTTCTCACCACCCTGGTAGGTAGATACATTACCAGAAGAGCGAGAGGGACAATGGCCCTCTTGTCGGCAACTACTTGACCCCCACCCCTACCCCTCTTCGGTGATAGATTGAAAATTTCGTCGGCAAAAGTCTTCACCACTTTTGGATGATTATGAAGGACTGCACATTCTCGAATAGGATAATTTAAAAGTCACCTTAATTTTAATACATTGCAAGTGGTCAGAATATCCTGGTAACGATTAAAGCGGTTTAACTGTATTTGGCAAAATTAATTGATAGGGTGACAGGTCAATAAAGGTACCGCATTTTGTGGACAATTTTCGATCGGCGGACAATGAGCGTGACGAGTTGGATGTGGAGGAAGTTAAATCCTCAGATTTTCAGACTTTTGATAGAAAGGTAATTCAAGCTTAGAATTTCTTTTATTCTTCTCGATGTATCAGATAAAGTGAGTAAAATTTCGCATTGTGATGGCAATTTCTGAACGGCGGGCTATGAACTAAATGCGATGGAAGTCTGCAAATTTTAGACATCTAATTCAAATGTCGTTCATTCAGTTTTATGATTCGCATTTTAGATTATTGAACACTTCCATTTAATTGCAGATTATAAATTAACAGTTTAATAATTCGATGCGTGATTCAGACTCGTCATTGTATATGACGGAGTTTTTTTTTTTTTTTTTTTTTTTTTTTAAATTTTTTCTTTTGTTTGGGGGGGTTTTTTTTTTTTTTTTTTTTTTTTTTTTAAATCATTGCATGCAGCTGAGGGGGAACAGACTCTTTTTCTTTTTTCTTTTTTTTTGAAAGCTTTTAATAGATTGGAGGGAAAAAGTTTTTAACCAGAAAAACATGTGCCTGAAAATGAAGGGAGCGGAGTTCATATTTAAGATCTAATTATTTTTTTTAATTAAAAATATGCGTTAGTTTTTTCAAAACCTACATATGCATTAAAAAATAAATACATCAGAAAGCTAATGCTTAAGTAGTTCATTTTTCACATCTTACAAACATAGTAAGTTACACATATTTACAAAATATTTTCTCCAACTTCCATGAGAAACATTTTCACCATTCTATATTATTCATGTTCAAACGATTTTTTTTTTTTTTTTTTTTTTTTTTATTTGTCTCAAATTTGAAATACATCTGGATTTCTGATCGTCATTACCTGATTGCTATTCTTATAAAAATTATTTTAAGAAGGAGATAATCTCAAAAAATCAATTTCGGGCGAAAGCATAGAAATTTTAAAAATCTTTTTATTCTGGATTTGTAAAAACTTTCCTTTATGACACTTTTTAATTTAGTTCCTAAATTCATTTTATATAGTTCCCATGCCAGGAGCATATATTTGTTCAAATTACATGACACGTCATTCTGTTGCAATTTGTGTTTCTATTCATAATCTAGAACGAAATATAACTATATTTTTTCCAAAATTAAGTCTCGGTAAAAGTAAATCTCAAGAATCTCTTTAAAAAAATTGGCACAAACATTGAAAATCTTTTGATGGTCAGTGAGAGAGACTGAGAACATTTTTTACACATATATTCGTAACTTTTAGACAATAAAGAAAAAGTCAAAGAAGAAAAGGAGAAAAATTAATTATTAATTGTCTGGCGTTACCTCTGATTCTGGACACAGACGGCGTCAGGGATTTGCCGACGGCAGGACAGACTAACCCGATAGGGGTGGGGCAAGCACAATACCTCTTAATTTAACTTCAAAATAACTCATAATAATTAATTTTACTTTTAATTGATAAAAATCAAGTATAATTTAACTTTTTGATCCTTTTTTTTTTCATTTCTAAAAATTTGCAGATATTTGTTTTAAAAAAAATTCTCAGTTTCTTTTACTGAACGTCAAAAGATCACTAATATATATATATATATATATATATATATATATATTTTGAGACTCTTTTGAGATTTTATTTCTCAGAGAGCTAATTTTAGAAAAAATAGGCTTAAATTTTATTTTAGTTTGTAGCATATTGCTAGAAACACAGATTGCACCATAATGGCGTGACATTCTAAATGAAAAAAAAAAAAATCTTTCTTTTATCGTGGAATCTATATAAAATGAACCTTGAAAATGAGAAGTTTTATAAAAGAAACTTCAGAAATCCAAAAAGAAATTTAAAAAATATTTGATGTTTTCCCCAAAAATGGAATTTTCAGCTTAATTCCCTGCCTAAATTATTTGTTAAATCAGGATTGTTGCAACGAGCAGGAATTTAAATGCGGATCCGAGGGGAATCAATGTGCAAAAAAAGTACAGAAAGTTACATTTAATAAAACAAAAATTTACTATAGTTCTGATACATATAGAATGGGGAAAAGATGCAATGTTGTTTCTTAAGAAGGCTGGAGAAAATATTTTTTCAAATATATGTACAAATTTACAATTTTATGTAAGATATGAAAGCTATTCTTACGAAAAATGGACTACTTAGACATTAGATCCCCCATGTATTTATTTTTCAATACATATTTCGACTTTAAAAAACAATGAATTTTATTAAGAAACAATTAGATCTTGAATATGAATTCCCATTTCTTCAGTTTTAGGAATGTGTTGCTATGGTTAAGTCCCTTATTTTTTTTTAAAAAAAATTCAATTTAATGCAAAGTAATATTCTTCCCAAAGAAATGAGTTTTATCCTCTCAGTTGCATGCATCGGTTTTCCTTAACCCCTTCTTATAAATGATGAGACTGACTCGCGAATGGAATTATTAAATTTTCAACTTTAAATCTGTAATTAAGGCAAAGTATTAAATAATTTAAAATGCAAAAGTCGCTTGGAAATGTTTCATTACTTCAAATGCCCCCTGCATACACCGCCCCTGCATGTGGGTGCAGAAAAACATGTGGATTGGGTCCTCCCTTCGGTAATGGGTATGGAAGGTTTGCACCGTGTTTGGTGATGGTCTTTAGGACTCACCAAAATTCCTGCTGGTGCTGTTGTGGTTGCCCGGTCTTTTAGATTTTTCTGTGTGCCTTCGGGCGTATCGAAGTAGCCAATTTAAGGTTACAATCGAGTTCGAACTGTGAGGCATAGTATCATTTTGATTAACTTTACTTTTGATTGCATCAAATATGATAAAAAAAATTTGTAAACTAATAAATGAACTATTGTACAAAAAAGCTTAAATAATAGTAAATATTTTTAAAAGATAAAAATATATATAAGCAAATATGTATCGACGTATTTTCAAAATAATTTTTCAAAATCTCAAGGAATTATATGTTCATCCACCAGTTAATTATATCTTTTTCAAATATAATGATGAACTTTTATTCTTTAATCATTCCCACAAAATCCCCCCCCCCTCTACAGTAGTTTCTTCACTCCTAATATACCATTTACGTCTCCAGCCGAATGATATCCAACTTTATTTGTTGCCAAATGTTATAAATAAAATTTAAATCGTGGAAATCATATATTTTCAAAATCTATTCCTTGTATAATTAGTATGCAATTTAAATTCTGTTAGAGGCAACAATCGATTCAGATTTCGAATCGATTAGGCATATTAATTGTACATTTATTTTCTTTTTCCTTAAAAGTACTTTTTAAATTAGTATAGTATTAGGGAAGGAAAATAATAAAATCCTCATTGAGTTCAATTATAATTTTTATTAACGTTCAAAGTTCTCGAAAGCAATTATGAAGCTGTTGCGAGATGATAAATGATGTTGTATGTTAGCTGAAAAAGCATGGCGCTGCAGTCGCAGAGAATGAGAAAGCTGAGTATCTATTTATTGCTTGCCGCCAAGAGCGAGGGTCTCTTTTCCATTGATATTGTGGCGAAGTAGTATCTCCTCGAAGATGTCTGAAGATAAAATTCGTGATTTTGTTGTGCGTAATGGTGTTGAAAGCATAGATAACGGCTTGAGTACTTTCTTATTCACTTCGGAATCTGTTGGAGAAGGACATCCTGGTAAATATGCTGTTTTCTTTTGTTTTGAGAGGTTTCTTTGATCGCCGGTCAACTCACGTGGTAGCAAAAATGAAAGTTTATTTGATTTACTGGAGTAGATTCTTTGAAATAATACTGCCAAGATTTGTCTAAATTTGTTAACAATTGGGTTTTAAAGATAATTAAATTTCAATTCTCAAAATTTAATTGAATGTTCATTTGAATTCAGTTAACTCATTGTGTTAAGTGAACGAGTATGTTAAGCCTGGCATTCAATATTTTGAACTGAGAATTTGTTTAAAGTAATCTTTATTCCTAAGTATTAGTTTCGTTTTGTTTTTAAAATGCAATATAACTTTTGGAAGCATGCAGTTATTTTATGACCTCGATTAAATGACTCGAATACGGCGGGAATTTTATTTTCCTATTTGCTTTATATTTGGGCATCTGTAAAATGATGTCTTCAAAAATCATGAATTTTCATCACTAATATGTTTCTATTATTTATGATGTGGGTTTTAAAAGTTTATATTTAAATATTTGAATGAATTTTGGCATCCATCTTAAAAGATAGCACTAAATTGTTGATTTCAACAGCGGATACATAAATATTTGTAGGTGTCTGAAATTCATTGTAATAATTATCTAAAAAGAAAATCGTATTTCGGTCGAAATAGTTATGTAATTTTTATCAACATATCGTCATGTAATGATTTTATATAATTAAATATCCGACACAATGTATTTATCTAAAATTTTGAATATATGAAGCATCTACATAATTAAATTTTATCTGTCTTGAGATCAATTAATTTCTTATTTAATAAATTTATGAAGTTTTCAACAATGCAAGTACTTTTTGTATAATATATACTTGCTTTTTAAATTTTGTTACATTATCCTTTTTTGTCTTATGATTTATATGTAAATTCTTTATTTCCTAATCTGTGTCATGCATGATGTAAACATGTAATTTAAATTCTGACTATGTAATAAGACTAAACATAGATAACAAATCAGAATTTTGTTATCTTCATTGATTCATTTGTTTACTTATTTGATATTACTTTGATTATCAATCAGTGTTCATCAATAAGAATTTTTTAAAAATTTGCAGATAAGTTATGTGATCAAATTAGTGATGCTATTCTTGATGCCCATCTTGAACAAGATCCTGATGCAAAAGTTGCATGTGGTAAGTTTACCTAAAAGTATGTTTGCTAAAGTATTAAAGTATAGGTAAACTTACTTTAGTAAACAGTCTTAAAACTGTCAAAATATGTCTTTAGATGCTGCTTCTGTAGAAAATATTTGTATTTAGGAATTCATTGCTATTTTTAAATATAAATTTTTCTATACATTTGATTACCATATCTAAAAATGTTAAAGTTATATATTTAAAAATTTAAGTTTGAAACTTATATAGAATGCAAATTATTTTATATAAGACTTTTTTCATAAAATCTTTTTACTGTGTATTTAAATTTATCATTATTAGGAAAGTGATACGAGTTTTATAAAAATTATGTTTTTGATTCCTCCTTTAAAGTGCAATATAGTTTTAAAAAAGTTCAGCTACAGATATTAAATAAAAGAATGAAATAGACAGTTCATTGAAAGAAGTTTTATTTCTGCAAGACATCACAATGGAAGACTCGGAATTTTTCTTCTTAAAATAATGAGAGTTAAAAAAAATCTATTTTTATACACAAACCCTTCTATTCCCTGATGGAGGAAGGAAATCCTTAAAGCATCGGTATATTTTAACCATAAAAACTTATATATATTAGAGATATTTAGAGAACATTATTGGGGAAGGTTTTAGTACATCAAAATCATATCAAAATAAAAACAGGAGCTTTATAATTGTGATTTTAATTTGTCCACCCATGCACTAAAACCTTAAACTGTACATGTGCAAATAACATGAGCTGTGGTATGCATATGCGATACATTTTTTTGTTTATGTCTGATTTTAATCTATCATCAATCTCATTATGTCCAAAAGAAGGAAATTCAACCTTAGCAGGAAAACATTAATTGCCAAAAAGTTTTGTTTGTTGCGAGATAAGAAAATGAAGATGAAGGATATATTTGGTTAGTGAATATCAGAAGTAATGTCTACACTTAGGGGAGGAGTCTTTTGATGAAAGAAATAACTACTGTTTTAAAAATCGCAATGTAATTGAATTGCAGAGACAGAATGAATCTCCTGAGGAGGGAAATAAGGTGTGTTTTATCTATGGACATAACATATTTTTATGTTTCGTAATTCTAATTTCAGTCTAAAAATTTCTGAATGTGTTCTATAAAAAAATTTAGTTATTTTTGATAAGTTCTAAATATATATATATATATATATATATTGTTTGTTGCATACCATGGCCATGTCATATCAGGTGGAGGCTAGACTTAAGTTTAAAAGCTAATTTTTCTTCTTGGATACTCTGCTAGTAATCTGTATACATAGCCTCCAACAATTACAGAATATTTATAGTTGTTATGGAAATTAGGTGACAATTATAGAATAACTGCTAAATAATAAAAACAGAATGAATGCAAAAATGCTTCTCATTAAAAATTTTTATATTAAATTGAGTAAAACTTAAGAAAACTAAAAGTGCTTGCTATTTAATAGAAGAAAATTAAAAATATATAATAAATAATAATTTATTAATGCAACAAAGGTGCATTATTTTTTAAAAATTTATTTCATTGGCAAACTTCCTATAAAATTGAATATAAAAACAGAATACTTTTCCGTTAGCCAGGTGCAAATGAAAATCGCCAAATAATGTAGAATTTCTTATAGTGATTTTTAACTTTCAGCCTGGTTAATAGAAAAGTACCAAAAGTCTTACACTCTTAATGCTGTATAATATTTCTTTTTCAGAAACTGCGGCTAAAACTGGGATGGTGATGATCTTCGGGGAGATAACTTCTAAAGCTACTGTGGATTACCAAAAAATTGTTCGTGAAACAGTTAAAAAGATTGGATATGATAGTTGCACTAAAGGTAATTGTGTTAAAAATTCATACTGGTATTTCCTGTTATGGCAGATTTGAAAATCTTAACGACTGTTTTTGGAAGCTTCATACTTGATATTAAATTAACCTGTTAAAATATAAATATCTTAAATTTCAGTTGATTTATTGCAGTTACTGTTTATTTCTTCTTCTAGATTTGATTTTAATGCTAAAATTAATCCATAAGAAATAATATTCTGTCTTCTTATAGGTGAATTTTGTAAAAGTAAGAATATATCTATCTTGTTTAAAATTTGTTTTGCGATAATTGCCCTTCTCTCTTGAGTGTTCATAAAACATTAAGGAAGCATTTTTATGATAGTGATTTAATTAACATTTATCATTTAAGTAATTATTATTATTTTTGCTTAAAAAATTATAAATCAAGTATTCAATAAATATTTATTTTTGAAGTCGTTTTATTTTTAAAACATTTGTTTTTGATTTATAAAAGTTGCATATTAATTCAAATTAATTTTTTTTTAATTTTCATATTTTGATTATTTTTTTAGACATTATTATTTTAGTAAAAAGAGAAGATACAGTATTTTTTAATATAAAAAATGTATTAATTGAAACTGTTTTTAAAATGTCTCGTATTTTAATACATTCTTCATTAAAATATTTAATCTTTTTAATTTTGATAGTCGTATAATTCACTCAGTGTTATAAAGGCCTTCGGCCATATCATTTGTATATAATTTTCTGTTATATACATATAATAGGTTTTTAATTAAAATGGAAATAATTAAAATACAATTCATTTTGTATTATTGCTGAAACATTTTTTTTTTAAATATGTGTACTGAAAACAGTGTTGCTGAGCATTTAATCCTTATAGGCACTAAAGAATATCTTTCTTAATTTATGTAATATCTCAAGAATATTTCAGTAAAATTTTCTCAGATTCATGATGAACAGATTGATTAATTAACAGTGCTTAGTTTTAAATACATAAACTAAGAAAATAAGCAAAGTTTAACCTCATTAGCATGAGGAGGGGAACTACTAAAAAAAATCCGATGTACATAAAATTATAAGCATATATGTAAAAATTATAACTGACATAAATACTGTTTAATTATAAATAACCTAAAAACAATTTATTTACGGTGGGTATTGGAAGTAAAACAAAATTGCAAACCAATTATTCAGAGACAAGTTTGTATACTTTGAAAATACATTTGTCAGAACACACTGCACATGAGTGAATTTTGTACTCCAGTTGGTCACTTAATGTAGATTAGAAATTTTTAATTTCCTTTATTCTATTTTATTCAAATTCAAAAGGACTTCGGAATGAATCTGAAATAGTATATGGAGCTTACTGAATATTAAGTTTTAGAATAATATTGTCCCTTGTTGTCAAACATTTCATTGCTAGAAGTTAGGCATGGATCCATCTATTTCTTGCTATCTTAACACTTGCTTTACAACTTGAGATATTAATTTAATATGCAGATAACAGATTAAACAAATTACGATCTAACATGGAAACTTTTTAAAAAAAAAATTGTTATTGAAAACTTTTTGTCTCTTACTTTATTTTGCATTCTAAAAGATGTTTCTATTGCAATACACTTTAACTTATTAAATTTCTCAATTCCAGTATTTTAAAATTTGATTTAGGAAGCCTGAGAAAATGTAAATAGTCTGAATTCTCTACCTTTTTGTCTCTGGCAGAATGTATCTAAATGTTTTTGATCTGCTTACTAGAATTGTGTTGCATTTCTAATAAGAAATTTTGAATGCACAATATGCATTGTTGGAAATATTTTGTAAATATAATGTGCTTAAAATCATCTGCTGGATATATTGCCAGGGAAATAAATTATTCAGAAATGTGTAGTGCCATGCTAGTAACAATTTCAATTTTATCTCGATCTATATTGGAGCATAAACTAGCATTACATACTTAAATAGAAGATTCTGTCATGTAATACTAATGGTTTGTGATTGAGTAGCTATTATGCACAACTGAATTGACCTGGTCTGTTGAGTTAAAATATGAATTATTTTTTTGCAAGGCAGGTCCAAAAAAATAGTGTTGATCAGTGCTTAACCTTAATGATATATTTTAGATCTAAACTTCGAAGAACAAATCCAGTTTGACTTCTGGACTTTTTTCAAATCTATAAGAAATCCCATAAGTCCAGAATACAAATGATTCCTTTGTACAAGGCATATCATTTTTGAAAAGAGTTGCTTTATAAAAAGGATAATTCTATTATAATCTTGCATTATAGGCCTCAAAATGTATTATCCTGCCTTTTTTTCCCATCAAAGAAATTACTGCTTTAATTATCTTTAAATTATTTTCCCTTACTTCTAGTTTTTAAAGTGGGTTTCTTGCATTTATTATTTATTATTTCTTGCATTAGTTCTGAAATTATTTTTCAAATTATGTATCTCATTATTTTAGATTTTAAATTACTTTTAAATTTTTTGTCTCGGAACAGCTTTTCTTTTTCTGAACTTTTTAATATCTGACTGCTGCTAAGTATTGGACAAAACTGTATTTTGAACATTCTTATTAAATTGGGTAAAATTACCTTCATATACCAGAACCAATTTTGAAATTAGTGGGATATGGTTAATTATTAAATAAAAGGATTGAAATTTTTGTTGAATTTTGTCAGAGTTAATCTTTTCTGTACTATGGCAGAATTGATTTCTTAAAAGATCTATTAGTACATGTAACACTAAAGAATTTCCGCTTTTTTTTTCTGTACTATCTATAACCTTCCTTTTCTGAACCACTTAGCCTTTCTTTTCCTTAACAGCAATAGTTGTCAAAACCAAATCAACTTTGACCTCTGCTACTTTTTGGACCCACTCCTTCGTCTGTAAATGAAATTGGGATTACATTTCTTCAGATATTTCATCTGTAAATGAAATATCTAAAGAAATATAATCTCAATTTGCAATTATATTAATATCATTCTCATCTAGGGTTTAATGTGATTTTTTTCAGTGATGCTTTTATGATTTTATTGGATTAAATTAGCACTATATATATAACGAAAAACACATTTAAATGATTTGCTGAGAATAAATAGCAGAGTTGTGGCCAAAAATCATTGAGGATACAGGTTGAATTTTTAGTTCTTTTTATTCCATCACAGGAGCAGGCATTATTTACAAGCGAAGGCTATGTGCACAACACAGAATTCACGAAAGCTAAGTGTACAAAATAGGCGGGAAATCATTATCCCTGGTCTTGAATACCAAGACTTTGATAAGGATAAATATTTTTTTATAGAGCTGATAAACTTGGATTTCAGTGGGGATTTCCATGTCTCACTCATACGAGGTAAGGGAAACACAAGGATCTTTTTAAAAGTATTTTGTTTAGGTCAGCAATTTTCATCTCTCCCACGGAGTGTGAGAAAGTAACAGGCGTTTAGCTGTTTCAGCAATTTTACACGCTTCTCTTGAATTAATTAACTAGAGCGAGTGGATCATGAAATAAGTGAATATTTTAGAATGATATTACTATGGGCTAAATTAAGATAGGGCTTTGGAAACTAATTAGGATTCAAAATAAGGATATATATATATATATATGTGTGTGTGTGTGATGTGTAAACATTTTTTGAAATTTTTGTTATTCAGAATAGATGGTTAGCATGCACAATAGTTATTAATTTAAAGAAAATAAAAATTGCAAGTTGAATATGAATAACATTTTAGATTAATAATTAAAAAATGAAGTATATTGCAAGCAATTTGGTTTGAGGTAAGTCTTTAAAATTAATATATCATTTACAGAAATACCAATTAAGATAATTTTAATATCTGTTGATAGTAAAGATTGGCTACAAGTGTATTAAATATAAAATTATGAAGTATAATTCATTTACAATATTTATTTGTTTTTGGTACTTCAGAATGAACTATCCACTCAGCTTTTAATTTCTTTTATTGTCTTTACATGGTTCATGGTTTTGTAATGTGTTAGTTTGCATGTTTAAAGAAGAAACTTTTTTTTTTTTTTGGAAGTACTCAAAATTTTTAAAATTGAATTTTGGATTAATTAAGTTGACTTCATGCTCTTACCTATCAGGTTGGAATTTGTAGCTTTATACTGAAATCTATACTATTAATAAATGTGAAAGTTTAGAGGGATGTAAGTCAATCATGATAGAATAAAAGTGAATGAAATTTAGCACATAGATTATAGTCTAGAATAGAACACTGGCTATTATTTATTCTGTTTGAGTGGTTAATTTTTTAATTAAATACTAACTTCCCTTTAAAAAAATCTTCATTTTCCCAACACCAAAAGAGTAAGAGATGAGTTTTTCCCCACACTAATGAGGTTATGCTTAACATGCTTTTGACCGAGTATTTCAAACGATTCTGTTTATTTTTCTAGCATTTGATATACTTACACATTGTTAATAGATTTTTGGATTCATTCTGAAGTACTTTCGGAATTAAAATAAAGATACTTTTTCTTTCGCCAAGCACAAGTGAAAAATTGTCAAAGAAATTGAATCAAATTCAACATTATTCTACCAGTTGGGGTAATACTAATCTGTATTACCCCAACTGGCATAGAAAATTCACACATTTGTTTTGCTCCATTTGGTGTTGAATTGACATGCAAAGTGTGCTCTTGAATTGATTTTGAATAGTTGATCTACTGTTTTGTTTTATATCTGGTACACTGTAAATTGTTTTTAGATTAGTTTTTTGAGCTAAGCATTGATATACAACCATTTGGTACTTGGGGAGGTTGGTAATTCTTCGGTAGCGCGCTGTTTGGGTTTACTTTCCTATCATTTTTTTATGTTACTGTAATTTGATCTTTCCTGTTCATTTCCCTAGGATTTTTTTTCCCTGTTGTATGTAATACTTTTGACTAGTTTCATAATTTTTTATTATTATTATTATTATTTTTTTGCAGGAGTTCCATTTTTCTGCTTTCTCTCCCCCCCCCCCCCTGTATTACCGTTAACTTGCTGCATTGTTAATCAAAACCTTATGATTGGTAGACGCTATTGCTGCCGTTTGTGTTATAGTCGACCATTTTGCTAAAATTTTGAGTTAACTTTTTTTTTGATGAAAATTGTTTTTAATGGCACCATGATGTAATCACATCGCCAGATATAAGTAAATATTTTAGTGTAAAGATTAATCTTGCTTTCGGAATTTTGTTATATATGTAGGCTATTTAATTTTAGCTAATACGTATGTGAATAAAAAAAATAGTGGGAAAATATTTGAATTTAAAAGAATACATGGGAATAACGTTTACCATTATGCACTTGCAGATCCGTAGGTTATACACTAAATATAAGGAAGTAGTAATTAAGTTTAAATAAGAATTGTTGACTGAATTTAATTTTAAAATCTTATTTTTGGTGTTGATAACAAATAATACTTAGGCCAATTTAGACAAAGTGCCGATAATTTTAAATTGTAAATGTAAAAAATTATAAGTAAAAATACCTTATTTTTATATTTCTGCATATGTAACTAAGGTAAAATGTATGTACTTAAAAATTATCAATAATGAATTTACTAAAATTTCTTGGATATGCTTTTTTACAAAATTGCTTTGATGGTCTAATTTCTTAAATTTATTTTCTTTTGCATCTTCTTATAAATAAGGTTTTTTTAGACAATATTATTATATGTTGGCTATTCTATAGTAGCAAAATAAAAATAAACTGATATTTGAATAAAAATTCATCAAAATATTTCTAATTAAAGCTTTTGTATCAATTTTAAATTTTGTATTTGTTGATGGGCTATAAATGTTTTAATCTCAATATTGCTATTCAATGACATCTAAAGTTCTGAGCCTTGTTTACAGTTTAAGAAGCTTTATTTTATAATACGATTCATGTGTTAAATTTATTTATTGATTCTTTTTTTAATGACAGGCTTTGATTACAAAACTTGTAATGTGCTGGTTGCAATTGAACAGCAAAGCCCAGATATAGCTTCTGGAGTGCACTTGAATAAATCGGATGAAGAAATAGGAGCTGGTGATCAAGTACGTGAAATAGTTTGATAACTATATTTTTAGTGATTATTTTATTGTAAAATTACAAGGTTTTTATCGTTTGACTTGTTTTGTTCAATTTAGCCTGCAGTTGTTACAAATACCTCAATGGAGATTAATTGTAATTTGTGTTGGAGGTCTAAACTTGGCAAATGCCATGCAAGGGGCAATGAAATACCCTTTACATTCCCTTGAATACTATCCTTGCATTAGTCAAAACTTGCTGATGTCATTTATACTTGCAATTTGCCAAAAAAAAACAACAACCTTAGAATGTTTTTGTTTAAAAAAGACATGATTTTTAACAACTTTGTACTTTGGAATCTTGCTTAACAAACAATTCAATCTTGAATTTTAATCACAATTTAAAATATGGTAGGAATCTATAGGCAAATGCCTTCCATTCTGAAAAGATTGTTCTAACAAATTTGATAATTTATTAACCATGATGCATTTTTTTTTGGCAAGAAAATTGTCTAAAGACATTTCTTTAGATATGCTTCAACATTTGGCAAATATAAGGTATTAAGTTACTTTTAAATGAATATGTAATGTTTCATAGCTTCTGCTCTATCAGGCTGATGCTTCTCAACATACATTAAAATAATTTCTCGTGCTTCCAGCATTTCCTTTATTTCACCGGAAGGGGGTTGCTCTATTATTTCTTTTACTCTACCAGTCTCCTGCAGCATTTTACTACAATGCAAAATGCTGCTCCATTAATTCTCTGACATTTCTTGTTGTATTCTTTCATTGATTCATGTGTTATTGCCGTCCAACTCTAGTTTTGTCATCTTAAGGCTCAACAGATGCTTTCTCAAATCATTTATAGCTGTATTTGAGAATTCTATTCAACTAATCTTGCTCCATTTAGATATGATGATGGTGATGTGGTGTCACCACTGCTTTGCTAAGAATAGCTTTTTGACATTCTGATTTGTTTATTCAAGGTGCTCATTAGCCGAGGTTTGAAGTATGCTTTTATAAGTAATATTCAGACAGTTTTAAATTAGTATTAACTTTAATTTATTAAGTTAATATTTTTTAAAAAATAAAATTTTATTAATATAAGAATTTTTTTTAGGGTTTAATGTTTGGATATGCTACAGATGAAACTGAAGAATGCATGCCACTAACAGTTGTTCTTGCACACAAATTAAATGCTAGACTTGCTATGCTGAGGAAAGATGGGACTTTTCCTTGGGCTGGACCTGATTCAAAAACACAAGTAAAGCTCTTGCTTGTAAACTTTTGAAAATTGAGAAGCATTTTGAATACTTTAAAACTACTTGTAATATCTTCATGCAATTTTTAACTACTAATGAAACTGTTTACATGTTGTGCTTGGTAAGTTTTAGCATGTTGTAATATTCCTTAAACTTCTTCTCTAAAGCAATATTCCTTAAACAGCTGACTATCTTTTTAAATTTAAATTATGTCATATACGTAGGTGATTAAATTTTGTGAAGATTGTACTTACTATTTTGATCTGTGGGTGTTGTCGCTGGTAGAACACTTCACCATTAGAGACTGAAAAGTGAAATTAAGCAGACATTCTGTGAAGCAAGGGGAGGAAATTATCTTGCTTTTGAATAAAACTCGACTTTATATTTGTATAGCAGATTTAGTGTGCACCACAAGGAGGCAGACCCCAATTCCTTATTCAAAGGTGGTAATGCTTGGATAATTTTTGGTGCTTTGGGATTTCTTCACCATTTTCAAAACAATTAATTTACAGTAAATCTACATCTCTAATTTTTGTTTTTAAACGTTTATTATTTTTGTAATGTATTTTTATGGGGAAATAATTTGTTAGAGGGGGGGGGACTCCTTGTGCTTGACAATGTAACTTGAAGATGACGATCATGACATAATAAACAAATATGTATTGTATTTTACCGACTTAACTGGTTGATAAAATGCTAGTTTACTGACTAAATTGAGTTTTTTCAATCATTCTGTAACTAGTTTGTTTATATAATTATTTCTTTATTTGATTTTGATAGAGACTTTTGTATTTTTATAAAATTTCTTCCAATATTTCTGTTGTAGAGCCTCATCACATAAGGAAATCAGTTCAGTGTTTTTGCTGATGGAACACTTGATTTGATCTTATGATTTCACATTCGTTCTCTTTATATATTAAAAAAACTGCCTTTTTATTGAGTAAAGGAATAAGATAGTCAATAAAATTGAATTTTTGCATTGAAGCATTGAATTTTTTAAAATTATTTTTTAGTGGAAAAGTATTGAAATTTGAAAAAATATGCTTTTGTGTTGTGCACTATAGCTGTAAATTATGGATCTGCTTCTTTTAAATTATTTATTATTAAAGAGCCAAAGAAGCCTCTTTTCCCTTGATATATAATTTAAATTTTGTAACATCTAACTTGAATAATTGTTTATTGTGGAAAATGTCATAAAAGGAGAAGGAGAATAATAAGATTAAAAACTGTAACATTGTTGTTGCACCACTTGGGGAATAGGGAAAAGCACAAGGAATTCGAAAATTGACAGAAAAAAACAGAACAGAATGTACAGAAAAATCGGGAAAAATTTCATAGAAATTGTGGAAAATACTAGGAATTTGATAATTTTATATTGCGAGACATTAAATTTACATTTCTACAGATTAGAAACTGGGGCATTATTTATTGATATAATTCAGTATTAAATTATTTGCATTCAAAATGAAACTTTTTTGTTGGTGTTACTTTTTTTCCTCCTTTCTAGATGTGTGCAATTCTTTGTTTCTCTTTCTTTTTTAAAAATACTTTATATTGATATACTTGTTTTTGCCTTTATAGGTAACCTGTGAATATAGTTTCAAGCGTGGTGCAGCAATACCAATCCGTGTGCACACAGTTGTTGTTTCAACTCAACACATGAGAGATATTCCATTGGATGTTTTGCGTCAAGAGGTCATGGAGCATGTAATCAAATACAGCATCCCTGCAAAATATCTGGATGATAAAACAATTTATCACATTAATCCATGTGGAGAATTTATTACTGGTGGACCAATGGTAAATTCTCTTTCTTCTTTGCCGAGTGTTATTATGATGTTCTCACTTCAAAATTGAAAATATTCTCGCAGTTCACATTTTAAAATTGTGTAATGCAAACATATCAAATTATTTCACCTCTCCTAGCTTTTTTGAACTGACACAGCTCTAGTAAGCATGAACGGCATTTAGGAAACTTAGTTTTGGTTATATATTTAATTTATAAAATAGTAAACTAAGTTTTAAAAAAAACTATAAGGAAATAATGCTGGAAATTTTTTTTTTATTCCTTTAAAGTAGTTTTAAAAGAATATGTCACAGCAAGATAAATCTCCTCTGGTTCTTACTTTAGTTATAGTTCTCAATTATTCTTTCTAATTATTTAAACCTTTCATGTATTTAAAAAAAACTTTTAAGGAATAAAAATTAAATGTATATCCTTGAATTCTTGGAGATATTGTAAAAGAATGAATGAGAATGATTGCATTCCTTACGTGCTGCCTATTTCTAACATGGTTTTCATAGTTAAGTACAGTGTTATTTCTTGGAATAGGGTAAGACTAAAATTTGTTTGGTTATCAATATAGTTTGATGAAGATTTTGATATAATTTCATTTAAGTTTGAAAATTGCTTGGTATGATATTTAATTTTTTTAATGTACATAGATTATTTATATTAGCCTTGTAGCAATTTGAGTTTTAAAGGTAATATTAAAATCTTTATGAGTAATCTAATGATCTATGAGATTTGTTAAATTTAGTTACTGTGGCATAAATAACTTCACTCTATATTTTATAGTTTTTGTTTTGCATAATTTTGTTATCTGTTGTCTCTTGATACTTTCAAGTTGAAAGTACTTGCGGATACAGCTATTTTCTTATTTATTTTTGTAATCTTTTCAGGGAGATGCTGGCTTGACAGGCCGTAAAATTATTGTAGATACCTATGGTGGATGGGGAGCCCATGGAGGAGGTGCTTTTTCTGGAAAGGACCCTAGCAAGGTAGACAGATCAGCGGCTTATGCAGCAAGATGGGTGGCTAAATCTCTTGTGAAAGCAGGTCTTTGTAGGCGATGTCTTGTTCAGGTAAGTTTTTTGGATATGTAATCAATTGCCTTTTAATCTGAAGTGTGTGTGTTTAAACTTCAAATGACTTGGAATGATTTCAATAAATTATTGCAATTTATTTTAAATACCAGATGGTGTAACACCAATATCTAAATAAAATTAATTATAGAAACAATAATTTGATTATTTTAAACTGATCTAATGGCATTTAAAGTACTACAGTTGCTCAAATCTTAGAGCTATATTGAATTTATAATGACGTAGCTTCGAAGCTCTAAAATGCAGTTCATGTTAATGTGTTTGATTCAGACCAAGGTAATTGCTACTGATAAATGCTTATACTTTTCCTGCAGAATTTATTTTGTAGAAAATGTAAATTCTGCAAAAAAAAACTTTTTATGGATATTTTACCATAGTAATACAGCTGTAGTTCTTCAAAAATTCTAAAGTCATTGTGGCCCAAAAAATAACTGAAAGATTTGAAGTAACTGGGTTATCATTTTTACAAACCCAAGATAAAAATAAATGGATTTTTTTTCTGGTGTTACTTTATTATTGTAGATTTTTCAAACCAATTGTCATATGAAATGCTAGTTTTTCTGCTGTTGAAAGTGAAATCTACACTCCAATTTTCACTCAAAAAGTGCTGTTGCTGTCCATGCGTGATTAAGTCTACAAAAACTGTTAACATTGATAGCATTCAGTAACATTGATAATAAAAGTTGTTGTTATACATATTAATTTTTCTCTGTATAAGAGTCAAAATACATTTTAATCAATTGGCCTTGTGAAAGCAAACAGCTATATTTCAGAGAGGCGGATCCTATTGTTGTGCAACTTCTATAGCATGCAGCAAAATCGACAAAACCGAATTCTGTGTAAATCCGGGTGCATAAAATAACAGGAAGTGCTTAAGTTTGAGAACCATTTTAGATTCCTTTAAAATGTCTAATTTTGAGAAATAAGTCCTTAAAGTGTGCAATTTTATCAAACTTTGAAGAAAGTCCCCCATACCGATATTGAATACAAATGATTAAAAACATAGTAACAAAGCTTTATTTACTAGATTGTTAAGAAAGAAGACTTTTGATTGGGGTAAATTAAGCAAAGAAATCTGGAGCCTCAATGTATGCTAAGATTAGATTTGAAAACTTTTAAATGAGGTATGTTGCATACTAGAAAAACTACAATGCTTATACCAGAGGGGTTATCTATGGTCTTGGAATTTGGAATTTACTTTTATCTAATAATGTAATCAAGGTATGTAGGATTGGCAATATCCTATAATATGGATATTAGATTGTAATTCATTTACCTCAGCTTATTTGAAGAATAAGAGTTACTTTTGAAGTGCAAAATATTTAGCTTCCTTGTTAAATATTTTAGAATAACATGATCAGAATATTGCATTCAAATTGGAAGAAAACATTTTACCCATTTCAAAGTTAAGGTTTTCATTGTGTTGCATATATTTCTTTTAATATATTTGCAGAATTTCATTACTTTTTAATAAAATTGTCTGCTCGTTTTGAAATCTCATGGATAAGGGAACAAAATTTTAATATTTTATTGCTTTTATTTATAAAATATTTCATAGTTTATTTTGTGTCTAGCTCTCATATGCTATTGGAATTGCTGAACCTCTATCTATAACTGTGCTATCTTATGGAACATCAGAAAAAACTCAAAAAGAACTACTGGAAATAGTTATGAAAAACTTTGATTTGAGACCTGGTATCATTATCAAGTAAGTATTTCTTTACAATTATTTAGTGTCTGCCCATTTTTTATTTAAAAATATAAATATTTGGTCTTTCATGTCTTCAAACAAAGTTGCCATGCTACCGGGAGAGCGCTGGGAAATTGAAACTCAATTTTGATAATAATCAGGAAAAGGTTTTTAAGTTTTCATAAAAACTGAGTAAATAGAGGAAATAAAAAAAATGTTAGTTATTTTTATTCTTTAAAAATAATACAGATGTCTCAAAGATTGTAATAAATACTTCCAAAAACAAAGCAACATCATTCATGATTGTACAAAGCAGAAATTTGTGCTCTTTCTACTTTTTCATATATAGTTCAGTCCAGTTTTGATTTGTGAGACAACTGTTTTTTTACCATGAGTTGCAGTTGAGCACGAGTTTTACCGAACTGCAGTTAATGAACATATGCAAATGTGCATGCCTGTAATTGCAAGGAGGATTAAAATACATTTATGTACATATGGGAGGAATAGCAATATTCAATCTGTGGACACATTATGGTGGCATTTAATCTCTTGCAAGTGTAATGAGCAGTTTGTTACTCATTGGCGAAATTGTGAGCTTGTTCAAAAAAGATTAGAATTTTTTTTTTTTTAATGGTTAGCTGCTCAAAATTCAAAAATATGGGAAAATAGGCATTTACTAGTCATGCCGTAAGAGGACAACAAAGAAGACTGCAAGTCCAAGAAAGTCATTATTAATATTATACTTGTGACCTAAAAGGAATGCAGAAAAAGATGGTCGGTCAAGTTCAAAATTTTGAAGACAAGGCTGTAAAAAGTTGACAATTTTTAATTCAGATTTTGAAGGGAAAATAGGGCAAGATTTCTTCACGAGACCTAATGGTGTTTAGTTAAATTTTTGATTACTTTAATTCCCTCTCGCTTATTATTACTGAAAAAAAATCCATTTACTTTCTTGCCATGTCTTTATCTTGCACACAGTTGTCCATTTTAATTGAAAATGAATATATTTAACAGGGTTGTCTGAACATAAGGAAAATAAAAGGGTTTTTAAATGTATTTAAGGATACGTAGGAAGTATTTTCACATATTCACTGACAGTGAAATAGTCAAAAATGTTCTTTGGATCTTGGAAAAAAGTTATTTGTGATGGATTAACTCCATGTTTTCTGCAATCTTAACCTAATAGAAATTAATATGGTTTGACAAAATGTTGAAAAGCATTTCATAAAAATAAGCTTTTGATGATAAAAAAAATTATGCTGAAAAACAGATATTGGAGTAATGATCGCAAGTTCTTTACCAGTGGAGTTAATGAAACTAAAAGTAGAGGCAATTTAACAAATGTTTTGCTTTCATGAAGAATGCTTTAAAAAAATGTGAATGATGTCGAATAAACATTTCAATAACTACCCTATTTCAATCTTCCTACTCCCTCTTTTTATATTTAATGAGTTGACTTTTTTCATTCATTAAAACTATGGAGTATTATTTTTCCATTTTAACCAGAACATGGATGCTGGTCATGTATTTCTTAAATTATATATATGTACAGGGATCTTTTCAGATTAGGGTTGCAAACCCCGATTTAAATGATCAAGTTTAGTTTTTAAAACTATTGTGGAAAAACTGTTATAAGTAGGCTGGAAATACTTAAGTTTCCTTCAAGTAGGTGGGAAAATTAATTTTAATTAATACTGATGGTTTCTAAATTTTGAGCTAAATTAGAAGCTCAGAAGTTGGAAGTGTCAAAGTATTAGTGATGCTAATCTCTTTGAAATTATAGATAAATACATTAATTTAGTAATTGCATTGAAAAATTGGATATATTTTTCTTAAATTTATCTCTATTTTCTTTCTAGGGAATTAGGTTTGAAGAAACCCATTTATTCCCAAACCAGTGCTTATGGGCATTTTGGTCGAGAAGAATTTCCATGGGAGAAACCCAAGAAACTTGTCCTTTGACGTAGCTAGCACAAAGTTAAAATTTTTATGTCTGTGCAAGCAAACCACAGTGGATATGTTGAATACTTGCATTTAAGGATGCTGTATATTATATTATTCCTTATCTGCATTTATTCTGACATCTGCTGCAAATGTGTGTAAAGACAATTGTACATTATCGCATCCAATAGTGAGATTATTGATGTAAAAATGTTGTCTTCTATAGACTTCTTCCTTTGTAAAAATGCTGCCAATGTTTATTTAAAAATTTATTATTAAAATAAGGATTGTGCTATGCATATTTAAAATGAATGCATAACAGCAAAAAGATATAATTATATTAAGGTAAATATAACTCATGAAGAGTTCTGATTGGGTTCTTTTCAAATAAAAAAAATTCCCAGGTTCAAGCTTCTTGCTAATATTTAAAGAAGTTGCCCCTCCCCTTTTTAAATCCCCTTCTTGCATTAATTGTTATTGTATAGAATTTAAGATGGGGGATCTTTTATTACCAGAACTTCTATTTCCTATTGAAAGCTTATTAGAATAAAAAATAAGTAACATTGAAAGGCAATTTTATTGTAAAAAAGCTGCCCGACTATTTCTCCTCTAAATCGATTTGACTGAGTTGTGATTGAGCTTTAGGATATGTGTTCTGCAGTGTGTGCTGAATTCTATCTTCTGGAAACACTGCATGATCCTACGATTCTGTTTTTCTCTATGATTATATCAACAACCTCACTATTGAACTAATAAGCACATTTGTCTTGTGTTTATAAAAATTCCAGTGGAAAAGAGCACTTTTTCTAAACACTCGGGTCTGCTTGCACAATGGCTTAAATTCAAGTTGAGTATTAGTCTTTTTGTAGTATGTAATCAATCTTCATATTTGAATTTGTGATAATGGGTGAAGAAGGGACTTGTTTTATAAAATTTAAACTCTTTTCTTTGCTGCATAATACAATGGTATTTATGCATGTTCTTTTCAATGTGTAAAAAGGAAAATCATTCACATATTGTAAATGTTGAAAGGATACTCATTTCACTAGATGTATTGCTGCATTGCTTTTTTTCCCCTCCTTAAAATTTGTCACTTTTTTTAAAGGTGCAATTGTGCATCAGTTTTGATTGTGTTAGTTGTTTGACTTTTTCTATTGCCAAATATTTTAGACGGAATGGGACTAGCTGTTAATCTTATCTCTTGGCGTTTTATATGAATTTTCTTTCTTCTTTTTCTTTTTTTATTGAAAACTTATGCCATTTCACTTCATAATTTTACTTCATCATGTTAATCACTCACTATTCATCGAAGAAACGTGAAAGTTGTGGCATGCATTGTAATGAAGATAATGTAAGTTTTTATGATCTGAATACAATAAAAAAAATATCCTGCATATTGTATTTATTCGAGAAAAATTAACACTTAATGACTTATACAGATTAAATTATTATGTATAATCTTTCATTTTTATTTCGTTAATTATTAATTCTTATACAATTTAGAGCTGTGAATCAAAAATATTTTATGTCCTTTACTTGTTTTGCTCAAATGTATTTACATGCCTCCCTCACAATTTTTCTTTTTATTGGACCATCTCGTGTGTCTTCAAGATAAAAAAATTGGTAATAAATATAACCTCATGCTATTTTATTATTTTTTGCAACTTCATAAACTGAATAGTTGTTAATTGAGATTGGGAGATTTAATTCGTTTGCCATCCCTATGTAAAGTAGAGAATGCTTATGTGCATGAATTCGAGAATTTAAAGTCGAAGCATTTATACCTTTCATTGGGGAATGAAGAGGTTTATCTATCATAGCACGAAAACACGGATGTGGTCTTGCTAATATTTTGAGTGAGGGAGAAATAAAATATTGTCCAGCTTATATATATATGATTAATTTATCGTCCATACTTTTTTAATACTAGAATTGATTTATTTTCAGCATTTCTGTGCTTTTTAAAAATAATGATTAGAAAGTATTGGACGTTATGCTTATATTTTGTCTAACCCTCTTAGCCCCAATTAAATTTTGATAAAACCAAAGTCATAAGTATAGTATGCTTCCTCTTCCCTTGTTGCTTTTCTTTTATAATATTTTAGAAAATATGAATCTATTGTTAGCTTATAATCTTCAAACCACTGTAATTATTATTGTCTATCTTTACTACTATTTGTTCACTTTGATTCTACATATTTTTAAAATTCTTCCTACATTAAGCAAATTGCTTCTAAAATTAATATAAATATAAAAACACTAAATTTATTTGATTCTTTATACAAATATATATTTCTCTTGGATTCTTTTTTTTTGTTGCTGCAATGTGTCATAATATTTTATCAACGTTCAGGTTGATAATTTTGCCTTTTGCAGCTACCTCTGCAGACCACTAATTTGCACTATGCAGATAGGGAATATATATCCCGGTCTATTTCTTTTAAAAATAATCTTGCTGAAGTAAGTTGCTTGTATTTTACACTGTTTGTGTCATTGTAGATAGTTATTTCTCTAGGCAAACATTTAATTCTAAATCCTTTTTTCTCTAGATACTTTTTAAAAAAAATCCTAAACATGAAAGAAAGTTATTTTTTCTATTCATTAACAACATAATTATATGCATAACTTGCATTTAATAATTTTCGTAGATCTAAACTTCTATTTAGAGAGCAAATATAATTAAAGTTCCACTTTTAAAGTACTGTTAAAAACAACAGCCCCTGGTTGAAATAGTCTTACTTTTTCATATGAGTAGACATAAGAAATCGGAATGTATTCCAAGAAAAAAATAATATAAAAGTGAAGCCTTGTGTTTTTGCTCAAAGTATCCGCCACACACATGGTAGTTAAAAGTGCTTAATTTTCTCAAGAAGTGCAAAAGTAGCATTTTATTCATTCAACTTCTCCATATGTTGAATATGATTTGAAAGCATGATCGTAAAGGGAAGGGGGAAAGCCAAGAATAAGAATTCAGAGCTAAGGTTCCAAACTGAAATAAATCCAGGAGTGCCAACACGTAGTAAAATAACGCTCGGGGGGCGGGGGTATTTTTATATTTTCCTGTGCCCGCTTTCTCGAAAAATGTGCATTTTCGTTTATTAAAATACTGGAATACTTATCCATAAAGAGTAGTACAAAAAAATGTACTGTACTGAGCCATACTTGTAGCTCAAAAATTTATTTTTCAAAACTAAAGATTTTTAATGTTTGAGATGTTAAAATTTGTTTTATTTAAGCTGTCCCTAGTAAGGGTGTATTTAAACATTCTTGTGTTGTTAAAGAATTCGCAATCTGATCTGATCAACAAAAAATAAAAATACAGCAATACGAGTTTGTTGCACCAAAGAGACGGATTGAACATGGCAGAAGTTGCTATAAAAATATTTCCAGTAAAGCCTCTTTGGTATGTTAAATTCATTGTTTTATTTCATACTGTGCCAACTCATCTCTTTGTAGCATAATCTCATTTTCTTGCTAAATTAGCAAATTTTATTTCTGGATAAGCATTATTTGAAATTTATTTCTCTATTGATTCATATGAGTGTACATACTTTGTTTCATTAGACAAGAATTTAATGATTTGACAATATTGCTGCACTTTAGTTAATTTTATCGTAATGCATGGCAGTTTTTAATAATGAGATTTGTGATGTGGTGTCAACCCAGCTGAATAAAAATTTATTTACAAAAAAAAAATTACACCAATTTTTTGAAACATAATTTCATAGTCAGTTATTGTTTGCTTCATTGGGATCTTCTACTTCAGCTTTATACAGGAGCTGTTTGGCTGTCATCCAACTGTAAGAATTGTCCCAGCTCAGAATATCTATGGGGAAGAGAGAGAGAGAGAGAGAAAGGATTATTGTAAAACGTAGACGCACATTTCGATAAATAGTTCTAGTGACTTAGTTGAAAGCAAAATATTTTAAATCGTAGTGAAAACTGCTTTGCTTCATAATCATTCACCATTATTCAAAATTTTGTGAGTGTGAACAGGATGTATTTCTTACTTTTAAAACATTTAATTTCAAAACTAAGAAGGATTTTCTATCTTAACAATTTTTTGTCATTTAATCGCAGTTTCAAGACCCAATATCTCCACTTTTCTCGGCCATTTGAGATTCCGTGCAAAGAGAGCAGCATGTAGAAATGGAATGGAAATTGTCTTATCAACTTTTAACTTTTTAAAAATTAATAACTTTGTCCTTAATCCTTATGTAGATCTTTCATTTTCGCATATCCTTAACATGAATAATCTGAATGATTTTTTACTACATAAGAATAAGAAACAGTCCGCATGTATTGTAATTTTTTTTAATTAAATCTCGGCAATTATCGATTCGGAATTGGGAACAGATATTCTGATGACTATTGAAACGAAATGAAACACGATCTAATAGTTATTAATAGCACCCGTGTCACGATACAAAACAACATTTAGAATATAATGAGGTGAATTTCAAAAGTAAGTAGAAATTAATTTGTCAGCTCTCAAAAAGTACTGCCATTACAGAATAAAATTCTGCATTTATCACATTTAATTTCCGTCACTAGTTATGAATGCGCCTTCTAGATGCTCAACTGATAACGTACTTTCCACTGTCCATCATTGTTTTTAATTGCTTTTTTTTTCTCATTATTTAGGAATTGTTAATGCAACTCAATTAACGTCCCTTTTTAAAGCAACAAACATTACGGCTATTTTATAACGTGCCTCGGAATTTGAACCGCGATCAGATGTCGCACGAGCTGGCGCCGCCTCTCCGAACTCGCGCCACACCGGCAGGAGAGCGTCCGACCCCGACGGGTTGACTTCCCCGCTCACACGAGGGTTCTTGGGTGGAACCATGGCTCCCGAGACCGAGAATGATTTTAAAAAAGATGATGCGTCGGCGTAGTTCGTTAATGTATTTATTCAATACGATAATCACTAGCCTTGAGATTCTTCTATATGGCGTGAATAACAATTCAGGATGGCAGGGGGATGTTCCTCTAAGCAGGGGTTCACAAAAGGTGGGTTGCGAGATGTGGAAGAAATGTTAAAAGAAAACTAATTTATTGCTGTAGTTCATTTTTTTAAAAAAAGGGTACACATAAAACTTTTAATTCACATACAAGTTGGTTTTTGTGTTATATTTGCTAATGGGATACATGAGTTTATTTGGAATTAATCAATTTTTTAATGTCTGGAATGAGCTTTGTAACTCACAAAACAATGTCGTTTTCCTGTGTCAAAAGATTTCTTGATTTTGTTTTTAAATTTATCATTATGGATAACCCTTATTCACAGTTTTAATATGTAGAAAATGGTATCAAAGTTTTTAATGCTGTTGTGGACAGTTCTGGGTATTCCTTTTTTATATGTATCCAAAATTTGTCGATATAAACTTTGTCAAAAGTTACTTGAGCTGACTGATTGCTTAAAATCTCTATCAGTTGGTCGTGATGAAGGGCACTTAGCTCAGCTTTTGTTATGGCTTTCTTATTCAATGGATTGACTATCCACACAACCCCACTCATGTGATTACCTTGAATGTAAACTGTTCAATGTTTCTAGATGAGATGATACTAGTAAGGAGAAAAGTGAAGTGTCAATAAATGTGTCGCCAATACCCAACACATACTCTATGAATTCTTGAGTACGTGTAAAATTTTTAAAATCTCTGTTTAAACTTTAGACGCAGTTAAAACCTTGGGAGGGGGGTCGCCAAAATATATAGTCTTAAAAAGGGGGTCGCAATGTCTGAAAGTTTGAGAACCCCTGCTCTAAGGGATTCATAAACTGACTTAAAACTATCATTTATTTTACTTTCTTTGATTTTATTAACCTTTATCACCATTTCCTTAAACCCATTATTCTTTTTCCTAATAATCACGTGATGCATGATATATTTCATTGTTCAGAGATGAGGGCTCAAGCCGCGATACATAGATTTTTAGCATTAGAATAAAACCGACAAAAAAAAAAAATCCCCCAACCGCAGTTGAGGTGGCTTACATATTCCAGTCTTTTCGCAGATGAACTCGTTTTCCTCTGGTATCACCTGACAATCCACGTTGTCGACCGGCAGGATTTCTTCCTGCTTGGATTTTTCGTCCTTCTTGTAGAAAAGTCCAAATCGTATGTTGTAGTCTTTGGTCTTAAAGACCCATTTGAGGAGGGCCCCGGACTTTTTCACCTCCACCGGCAGCTGGAACACCGACCTCTGCTGGACGGTGGTCGTTTTCATGGATTCGTCCTCCTCCGTCCCTTGCAGCATGTTCTGCTTCAGGTAGAAGGAAGGATCGATTTTGGAATCCCAGTTGATCTGAAAAGAGTCGCATTTTTACTGAAAGTGGGCACTGACTTGAATCAAGGAATTTTTTAAATCATGCAGCCATCTTAAGATCATTTCCAACAAAAGCGGTATATAGTCACATAATCCTTTTGAAATTAATACTGCGGAATAAATGGTTTTAGTTATATTAAAACCTTTTTAAAACAGCACAAGGGCTATTTGAGTCGAACTTCGGAATTTTGAATATCGTTCAGATGACGGAACGACTCCTGGGCTGAAGCCCCCTCTCCAAACTTCCATACCACACCAGTCAGGTGTATAAATGTAATCATTTCTAAACAAATTAACTCTTACTGGAACTACTTAAGAAAATTATTTTAAAAAAAAGTTAAAATAAAATTTTGTGGCAGCATATATGACGTTTTCTTTGACATAAGTTTTAAATTCAGATTTTGAGCCAGGAAATGTAATTTCAACCATTAATAGAGCTTATGAATTGCTGTTACTTAGAAATAATTTTTCTGGACGTTAAGCAATCGATCAGCCAAAACAAATTGTATCAAACTGATCTTCAAACAAATGCCCCACCTTCGCATAAAATTGTGAATATTCGACTTAGCCATGAACGCCATCAGTACTCAAATTTTTATTTTCCCGCTCATATGAGTTCTGTGCTTCGTACTATTAGAAAAGAAAACTTATAGATTATGATCAGCCTATTGGCGCGCGATCTTTGGCGAATAATCGCTGGTACCAGAAAATTATATATTATTTCGGATCGCCCTCGCCTCTTTTTCTTTCTTTTTTTTAAACCATGAATTGATTTGGAACTCAGATAGTTTGGAAACAAGATTCATTCATTCTTTTGTACCACCACATCATGTTTATTTAAGTCTACGCTATTGAGCTATCACGTTTATGTGTATATAAAATTTTACAACCAACCAACTCTGTTGGATTTGATTCAAAATTTAATACTAATCTTCACTTAAGGTACTAAATTTTAACCATCGTGATGTTTTCGTTTCCTAGCTATTATGTTAATCTATTTGGATGAGTAGACTTACTCTTCCAAATTCATTTTTAGTTTTCGCCTACAGAAAGTATGGAGATAGAACAACAACAAAAATCAACTCCACATTTTGACGAATTTTCTCGCCTTAACACCTCGAGTACGAAAAATACTTTTTTTGGAAAATGTTTGTCTGTGTGTAACAAAGATGATTTTAAAAAGATTTTAGCAAGATGGGTGCAAATTTTGTAGATTTGGATTAAGAGTTGGGCAAAATTCGTTTAAGCGAAGGATGTTTGCTCAGTTATCCGAATATACGTTAACACGGCAATCTAGTTAGTTGCTAGAGTACACTTTTCTAGTGCTAACACAAATAAATAAGATATATAAAGTTCGATTTAGCATTCCTTAAAATTTTGAATCGAATGTTATAAAGGTTGGCCGCATTTTTAGAAACGATAGCTCAAAATAAAAATAGCTTAAATATATCAAATTTAATATGGAATTTTATGACTACAGATTGGTTATGTTCCAAATTTTTGTGTGAATTGGTTGGAAAAAACGCGTTTGAAATACACAAGATTTGCGGATACCAGGAATGACGCGATAGGTTTAGTAACAATGCAAAATTTCGTCACTATTGGATGCCGATGCCATGCACGGTGTTCTCTGAAATGACACCTTAGTGAGAGAAAAGTATCCGAAAGTTTTGCTAAGATCATTCCTAACGGTTTAATTTATTATTTTTATTTATTTATTGTGATACCTTAGCACAAATATAAAGCAAGACGAATTAAATTGTTACAATACCACCAAATTTAGAAGTTGAAACAATTATGTTTTTAATAGCTTTATGGTGACGTGGAATTCATCTCCATTAGAAAGACCAAAACACGGCTTTAATGTCTCACAATTTCATGGAATCACGGGCGTGCTGAATGATTTGCCTGAAAAATTGAATGCAGTGAACCATCTGGTTGTCGATGGGGACGTCGCATGCTCTTGTGTGGCAGCGACCGTTGCCGGCCAGATCGGGCTCTTCCTTCGTGATTATACTGAGGTTCTCGGAAACGGTCCAGTAATAATGTTTTTAATCATCTGACCTGGCTTAATTTTCTCTTTCGATGAAAATTTAAATTGAAGTTCCTCATCTTTACGTACAAAAATTTGGAGTTCTCATTAAATACGAACTATTTCTTCTGTCCTTTTCCAACGCCAAAGAAAAGATGAAAAGTTCTTTATTGGTACCCAAGAAGTAAGAGATTTCATGCATACATGCTGATGAAATTGCTTAGCAATGGGATGCTTACTTTTTGTTCTTAACATCTGCGCGCACACACACACACACACACACAAAAGGGCAGTTGAAAACATGAATCAGTGGTGTCAGAAATAAGTAATGGAAATACTTAATTGTCTAGAAAAAAAAGAACCGCCAACAAAATTATCCTTAATTATCTGAATATCAATTTTTTTTTCTTTGAATCCATGTAAGAGCACCTGTATTAAACTTAAAAGTTCAGTTTTTGAAAAAAATAATCCACTCTGAATAAAGACGGAAATAAACTTATCAAAAGAATTAAGACAGTGAAAGGAATTGCATTCAAAAACCTTTGAGATCTCTCACAAGCAGCCATGTTTGCAGGTGTTTTCCCCCCCCCCTTCGAATGCTGAAATTATTTTCATACGAATGAGGGGTCTATAGGACTCCATTCTGTATTCGGGTTTCGACTAACAACTGCAAATGAAATAGCATTATTCAATATTGTGGATCACTGAAAAACTGCGTGGTGAATACTCCGAAAGATTTCTCTGTTCGTTAATAAGTGTGTGCTAAGCACTTAAATAACGAGGGTAAAAACAGAATGATCAATGCTGTATTTCTATCAGTAAAATATTTTGATTATATTTTCCTTTTCTGCCCCCATTTCGGTAGACGAGATAGAATAAAAAAAATCATGGTCAGAGCAGTAACTCACCATTGTCAGACATTTGGGATTTCCGTCTGGATCGGTCTTCGTGCCTCCCAAGAAAGCGGGCAGCACGGCGGGGTCGAGCGTCTTTTTTATTTCATCTTGCCATTCATCTGGAAAACGAACAAAAATAAAAAGAAGTATTTATTGCCAACAATAAGTTAGGTTTCTTTGTATTATCTATATGAGATTATTCCCATAATATTTATTATGAATTCGATAAAAAAAATCACTTTGAAAACCAGAAAACAAAGTTGAGCTTGCACTTAAAGTTTTCTAGAATGAAATTCTAGCCAAAAGCATATGAAATAATACAAATCAGATATTTGTTTTGAATCTTCTCCAAATTAAAAGTAACAGCATTAGCAACGATATGATGCAAATATTGGCTTTTAAGGTTAAAGATGTTTTCAATAAGGGAGAAAAAATTGCTCTCGAATAATTTACTCTTAATCTATAAATAAAAATTCAGTAATGTTAGAGAGCACTTTGATGGATGGAAAACTTTGTGGCATTATTCGAATTTAATTTTAGAAACGCAATGGCGGGATTCCGCAATGCGGTGGAGGCGGTCACCCCGCATTGAAGTGCATAGGAGAGCACACAATCTATTTAGATGTGCATCATAGTGCTAAGCCGATGGTAAATTTAATGGTTAATGTCCTCCCCCTACAGTCTGTTTCATAGAATTTTGTCCTTTATATTTAGAGAAAAAGTGTTAAGTTAAATTATTGTGGAGTAAAAACGGTGCGTCTACAAATTCTTTTCTATAACTGCATAAGTTCAAAAAACTTTCTCATCACCACTCTTTTCCAGTCGCTCGCTATAACATGTTCACTAGGGTTAAACTAAATTAATCTTTATACAAAAATTGAACTATTTCCTTGAAATCATGGAGAATAAAAATCGCTAAAGGAATTAATGACAGTTGCTTTAAATTATATACTGGTAGGCCATAATTAAACTGACAGTGCTCACAGTGTTCTGTAGCGCGATCTATTTGCGAGAATGACGCCACATTTTGTAAAATTGTTGCCATATTGCACTTAACTAAATCAGCAAATGTGCAAAATATTCAGTATGCATGGAAATATATGTATATATAATAGCTTTTACCCGCGACTTCGTATGCATGGAAAAGCATAAAACTAACGTAAAAACTATTTATTTATAGTGCGTAACCGAAATAAAGCAAAACCACATATCAAGTCCATATTTCTTTGAAATCAAGTCGAGTCTATTTTATTTATCGATCGTGATTGAGATAGATACAAGGGTATTAAATAATGTTAAAACTTCTAATTAAAATGAAGGCACAGTTGCCAACAATTGCAACATACTGCACGTGCGTGGATTTTTTTATGCCAATTGGGGAAACGCAAATGCGTCCAATTTTCTACATCAGTTGGGGGTAACGCAATACAGAATAGAAAATTTTAATTTCCTTTATTCTGTTTTCTTTCAATTCAAAATGAATCTGAAATAGATTTAATAACAATACTTAATTTTATATGCATCAATTACAAAGAAAATAAAAAGAATCGTCTGAAATAATCGGTCGGGAACATGTTCAGTCTAACCTCATTAACGTGGGGGGGGGGGCTGAAATCTTACTCATTTGACTGTGAGGAAATGAATTGTTTTGGCGGAAATTAAGAAACACTGTCATTTTTACTATTTTACTCGCAGTTTTTCCGTTTTTTCTCTATCAGGGCCTTCCTCGAGTCTTAACGAAAATATTAAAAATAATAATAAATGTCTAATTGGGCGACCCGTTTCCATTTTCATTTTGCTCTCCGCAACAGATTTGGCGATTCATTTTTATTTATAAAGATTAAAACTGAAAGAAGCTTACTTTTTTTTGTCTACAATAAAGTTTATCGAGGATGGACCTCGAAATATTACAGCGCCTTTGGCGACATATCATCAAAAACTGTCCCATTGGAGATGAAAAAGGATTGTAGAAATGGATGAGTCTGATTGCTTTTTTTTCCCCTCCAAAGTGTTGATGACATTTTTAGAATTACTAAACCATCCATCTGGTTTCAGATTAGACTTAGAGGAGGAATCCCAAAACCGACGGCTGAAGAGGGCCCTGCGTCCTCGAGTTTTAAGAATGCAGCATCTGTGAAATTGGTTCTTGGCTATGATTTCGAGCATTTGGAATAAGCACTGGGGATCCGCATTCTCGCCAAAAAAATTTTTTAAAAAAAGAGCCGATAAGAAATTTGGCTTATAAAATGTTTTAACTAAAAAGTTTCATTTTTTACTTTCAAATGCTTCATTTCAAAAAGAGTGGCAGAAAATAGATTGAGAAGTGACAGAAAGTGAAGTGCCACAAATACAATTTTAGTTTATTAATCAGAAATCACCTCCAGAATTAGGCCAATCCACGCTGTATAGAGTGATTTTTACAATGAGCTTTTTGTAGCACGAAAAGGGTTGTGACGTGTTCACTTTAAAAAATTATAATTAAATGCGTGCATTGACTCCTTTGCAAAGGGAGAAGGTAAACCGGTTGCTTTTTTTCAGATTTAAAAAAAAACCATGAATGCGGATGGACCAGATAAATTCCAGTTTTTCTTCACTTTTTCTGTTTCCCTTCTTCTTTCTTTTCTTTTCTTTTTTTTCTTACTCTTGTTACCTTCTTAAACATCATTTCGTTATCCACTAACCCTCTGCATATTTCATATATTTATTGAATAGAATTATTTGAATCTGTCCAACACACACTTAATTTTATGGCTTATTTTCTCTATCAGTCAGTTTTTATTTACAGTACGCATGAAAACCGGGTGCATTTCAACGGCGTCCACTAATTCATCTCTTAAAAATATCTTCCATGCCTATTATAATATTTCTTAGTCATACAATATAGTGCTGTCCGATTTTGTGTAATAAATTTTATCCTCTGCATTTCCCATGTATGATAATTTTAATCCATACCAAAATATTTTAGTACAATTCCAATATGCTGAAGATAAATTAAAAGCGTGGAATGCATGTACCGAAAAAATATTCTATCACGGCACGAAAAGTAATTATCTTTAATTATTTAAACTTATAATCGAATAAAGAGTTTTAATATAATTTTTTATTAATTTCTTTTAAATTAATAAAAAAATATCTCCTTTTTGAAATTAATAATTAAAATTCTTTTTTTATTCCCTTTTTAGTAAAAATTACTTTTCTTAAATTTACAGCAAGCGACAAGCTGTTAGAAAAAGAAATAGAATTCTTATAATTCTTTATTGTATATTTTATGTTTCAGAATTATTAAATGAGGTAGTGCTCGAACTTAGAAGGAAGAAGTTTTCTGGAAAATTCAAAAGCCGATCATTTCTCCTTCAGTAATGATGAATTCTTGCAAATGAATGAAAGCGCAAATTTGCATCCAAGTCCGTCGTAAAATCTTCCTTTTTCCGTTATTGTTTTTACTCGCCATCTTTGTGACAGCTAAGTTTCCCTTAAAATCATTTACCTGTTTTATAGACTTTGATTTTGGAGAGAGTGACTGCATTCAGAAAAGGCTTGAAGATGTTGAAGATCCAGTTGAAGTAGGAAGGCACTGGAAGAGAAAGGTGCATCGTTAGAAGCAGAAATTCACAATTGTGAAGAAAGGTGTATTCAGATTCTAGTGAGAGTGAGACCGTGCGCAAACTGCACATTTTGGCGGCATCTGGGGGATGCTATGCACCGAGGCCCATTGACTAAGGGGCCCAACACGATCAAGAACTAAAATAATGCTCTGAACGGTAGTAGCGGGATGGAATGAGCACAAAATTTACAGGCAAATATCGATGGGTTTTGAAATATGCGTTCAAAAATATATTACAGTTTAGTGCAAGCGTACAATTTATTATAAGCATAAAGTACGGTCATTTACCTCACCTACTAAATTAAATTGCATACATTACTTTGATAATTCATAGTTAAACATGTTTAATAATATTAAATCTAATCATGTCCATGCCAAGGAAATATCCCTCTAGATGTTAAGACTCTGTTACAAAAAAAAAAAAAAAATGACAGAAGAGAGAGGAAAAGAAAATATGTATTTCAGAAAGACAAAAATGTGTGTGCCTACTAAGTAATTCTGGCAGTGAAATTGCTTCGACTTTAGAGGTTACATTTGGAGCTACAACAGGCAAAGAAAGTTCGAAACTACACACTTGCAATGTAAGAGTAGAAATTGTGAAAATCTTTGAAAAGAAAAGGAAATTATTTTAATACAAATATGATTCAATCCGAAAGTAATGCCAATAACAAATGTGATCAAGAACTAACAGGTGATTCAGATTTATAAGGATAAGTTTATGTTAAGAATACTAAAGATAAATCCTTTTCTGCCACTTGCTACTTTTTTTTTTAATATGCCAATTGGTGAAAAGTAGATGGTTGATTTATACAAAAACCCAAGGATCGGTATTTTGTTTCAATTGCGTTATTATTTTCTAGAGAAAAAGAAAAATCTAGATGATTTATAGATCTCTATAATAAGCTAACTGGGGAAAGTTGTCTGCTACAATACTGAACCATAAATCAAGATCATGAGCGTTCTATCTGTCACTTAATTCCTTCATTGTTTGGAATGAGCAACTGAAACGAGTAGAATTATGTTCGACTGTCGATAAAATGAATCAAGTTAATATAAAATATAAAAAAGGAAATGGAAAGACTTAAATTATTAGTTCAAAGAATTGTAGATGAGACTCTATTTTATGATGAGATGTATCATATTCCACTTGGAGGAAAGGTGAAAAAAATAAGAATAACTAATAACGGAATCTTTTTTTTACATTCATGGAATTATAAAGTAAACACGCCTCTGTTCTTACGGATCATATAAATAGAAAAAAACATTCCAAAAATAGGATTGCGTATGATTTAGCACATACACCAAATTATTCCTGAGATAAAAATTTTGAAACGAAATTAAACACGATATAAAAAGTAGCTTCGTATTACTGTATCCAAAGAGATTCTACTCCTGGTATTTCTCATATAAAACTAACTTTAGTCTTTATTAGGCGAATTTTGAAGAGAAAAGATTGATAACAGATGCGTCATTGATAGGGTTTATTGAAGTGACTGGAGAAGGACTAAAAATGATGTATGACAGTCACCACGCAGATCACGGACAGCCATGTCCTTGGAAGACTGCTATTACCGGGGATAAGCGCCCCGTCAACACTACCAACATTCCAAGGACTAGAAAAAGCTCTATTGGAAAAATTAAGTGAGCTCAATTTAGAAATAATGGATTGTGAGGAATAGGCATACGACAACGGTAGCAATTAGAAAGGGAAATATGAAGGAAGGATATCTTTAATACTTGCACTAAACCCTCCTGTAACTTATGAGCCTAACCTATGACATTCTTTCAAATGATTAATTTATGATGCCTCTTCTAGCAGTATTTTTTTTCTAGTTATTGCAACGTTTAGATTGCTTATTTTTTGAATCTACAAATAGATGGGAAATTCCACGAAAGTATTTAAGCATTACTCTTAAACCATTATGCGAAACTCAGCCAAAAGTAGATAGGTGTTGAGTAGCCGAAATAGATACGATTAAAGCACAGACAGCCCGGACAAACTTTGAAAGCCTTAGAAGAATCTTATGAATGCAAATGGCAATAATATTGCGAGATTCGAAGCTAAAAGTCTATTGGATTCTATGTAAGAAGTGACATTTAATTTATGTTTATTAGTATCGTTTATAATATTATTCAAAATTAGCACTATCAATAAACTATATTATCAAAAATATTTTAAGTAAAACCAGTTGTTTTTGACTGTGCTTTTAATTGAGTCATTAAATTTAAAACTGGAATCATAGATTTAAGAACAAAATTTGTCTCATTTTTAGACGGAGCACAAGCCATCTCCCGTAATGTGAATCTTTCGGAAAATTTTCCTGAAAAACGGATTCGAAAAATAGAAAACTAATTTTTCTAAATAGCTGAAGACAAAATTATAGAAAAATCGATCAAAGAATTTAGATGTTCACTAATACTGTTATTGTACAGATAGAAGATAATTTTAAAAAAGTCATTGTTATAAGAACTTTAGAAAAACAGGAATTAGAAAAATATTCCAAAAACTTTGTAACGTTTAATAATAATTAGGTAGATGATAACTTAATCAAATTATTACTTTGATGCCGGATTTGAATTTGAATGAAAGGGAGTAAATAATGCTCTATACGTATTGCAATATATATTAATTAATAATTATAATGATTTATTTCTAAATGTATTAACTGCTTTAAAATGTTTCGTTACATTGCCAGTTACTGTAATAAATTCTGAGCGCTACTTCAGTAAATTAAAATTAATAAAGAATTGTCTTCGGTTAAGCTTGAGTGCAAAACGATTCAATGCACTTTCCATACTATTAAATAAACATGCAAAAGTAATTTGTATTCGTATTTGTATATTTTTCGACTTTGAAAAAATGAAGGCCCTAAATGATTTCTTGCGCACGGGCCCCTATGGGAAAGTCGGCTCTACATTCCAGCGAATCTGACATTTGAACCGAGCTTACAATTTTGATAACAAAACACAATCCCATTTATCTAACCTTATTATTTTGAATGCCCTTTATCTAACTTAATGGGGGGGTTTGCTATCAAGAAGTCATAGAGTCAGTTCTTCAATCAATTAGTTCCAAAATTTGATACTTTTCTACAATTTTGTTAATATATTATCACCTGAATCTAAATCATTGCTTATACTGGTTATCATATTCGGGCATGCACATTTTCCGTTCATGAATGTCATCCAAAGGCATTTCGTTCTAGTATAAATCTTGTAAATTTTTTGGAACGAAATGAAAAAAACATCGATGGAAAAAAAAAGGACGATAAACGATCTGAAATTAGTAATAGAAATAAATATTTTTCAAGAAAACTACTGCATCATTGAAAAATAAATACCAAATTTAAAATATACAAAATCATGCTAAATTTTCTAAGAACAGGAAGATAAAAAATTTTCTTTGAATATTTAGAACACGATACAAAAATGAGAATAGAAAAATCTGTAAAAATGTTATTCTACATCTTGAAAGCACATTATAAAGGGGACATTTATATAAGAAACATATGTCATCTCATATAAGAAACCATTCATATTAAAACAAAACAGCCTCTGAAATTATCCAGAATAATAATTAAAAAAAATAACATCTTATTTCATGGAGAGAGAAAAAATCCAATTTTTTTCCGCAAGAGGGGGGCAAATATAGCAATTGAACAATGAATGATTCAGCGATAAATATGTTGCTAAAACAAACGCGCGGCGTCTGTTTTAGCATCTGGGGATGCATAGGACAACAAGAATCAAATTCAACTTTTCCTCGAATATTCATTGAACCAAATGGAGCTCCATATAAGAACATATGGCCAATGGCAATGAGAAATTTTGATTGCCCATCAAAATAAATGTTTCAAATAATTTCTCACTTAAAAAATTGTGATAGCAAAAAAAAAAAAAAAAAAAAAAAAAAATCTCATTACAAGGAGGAATTTTATTGAACATCAGCACTTACACTGTCTCATATTGAATCGGATATGTATGGTATATCTTAAAAACTAAGTAAGCAAAAAAACTATTTGGGATAAAAATTTTAAAAAGGCTGTCATGTTCAAACTAGGACATAGAATAAATGAAGTGGTAAAAGCAATCTTGCTGATTGTCTTATACATTGTGTATTTCTAACTTGGAATAAATGCCTAAGGCCACTAGGTTGGTAATTCCCGTGAGCAGCTTGAAAAAAATGTAGCATAGATGCAAAAAAAGGAGAGAATTATAAAATATAAAGATAATATTTTGTCAAGTATCATTAGTTAAAATCCTCTATTTCTTGGGTTCACAAATTATTTCAATATTTATAAATGTTAAAATAATAGATGGAATACACTAGTTATTTTATCAGAATAACATCCATTCTTATTGATGCCTCGACTGTTTAAAAAAGCTTTTAAAATATCATTTCTCACCATTGACCAGATAGGCCGCCTTTAATGTTTCTGGATAATTGTCTTGGTACATAGTGATTAGTTGAATACCAGCATTGATCACTGAAAAAAAAATTTTTTTACGAATGGAATTTAAAATGCTAAATTTAATATTTTACTCAGTAGAGCAAATCAATATCTTAAAAAATAGTAGAAATTTTTAACTTGATTGGAAATATATAAACAATTGAAAATGCCAAACTTTCATCGGAATGGCTTTCAAAAAATGTACAAAGATTTGTTTTACCTGATTTGTCATAAAATTTCTTCAGTTCAAACTCTGTAAAATCTAATATGAAAGTTGATTTTGTATCGAAATTTCCAATTTTCTAGAAAAAGAAAAGCATCAGAATATATTTATGCACATGAGGTGAATACATCAGCACATTATTTCTTTCTCAGAGTCTGGTGAATTTTAATTATTTGATGAAATTTGCAACCACAACAAATAAATGAATGAAAAAGGGAGCATATTAGAAACTAGAGCTTAAATATTTTATGTTAATTTAATAAATACCTCACGACAGATCTGAAGAAGTGTGACGTGTACGCTCGTTTATGGAGAAATCTGTTTATCATAAAATCTTTATATCTGGAAATGCAATGATAGTGGGTTTACACCATAGAGCTGGTATACAATAGAGGGAGTGCAACCCTACTAGGCCGTGGGACAAGATAAGAAACACGTGCTGTGGGTATAGAATTTGTATTCGCTGTAACCGCATTATCCATTCCCCATTATATTTCAATGGGAGATCTTTTCTCGCTTTTAACTGTTCAACTTTAAAGCTCATTTAAACCATGGTGCATTATAGCTGCGCATTTGGATGCAAAGAAAAATCTTCTAAGGATAGTCTAATATCATTTCACAGGTTTGTACAATATACATATTCTGTCTATATCTATTTTAATTCCGTTTAAAATTTCGTAACCTCAATCATTCAGTGATTTTGCTGTTATAATTGAATAATATTTCATAGTTTGGTTAACTAATTGTATTTTCTTTGTTTAACTTGTTTTTAAGGTTCATTTAAACTCATGGAATTGCATTATAATTGGTCATTTGCTTTATTTTAAGCTCGAATGTATTGTTCGCAGTTGGCTGATAGCTTGGCTTGATTTTTTTCTCGCCAGTACAAGTGTTTATATAAACATTATTGACCGATTAATAATTGTGTATTTATTTTATTGCAAATAAAGTTACTTATTACTTATAAAGTTCCTTATTATCTAGAAATAATATATAAATTTCCAATTTATTATTCATTTTTTACCATAAGTATTTGAATTGTATTATATCGTGAACGACATTAAATCCAACTTAAGTTTTGTAAAACAAATTTTTATGACATGTTTACTTTATACGGCAATTTTCCTTAAAAATGCTTCATAAAAATAAAAGCTTACAATAAAATTTCACTGCTACTATAACTTTTGATAAATTATTTATTGTAATTGTAATTATTAGGCCAGTATAGAATGGAAAATTGTAAGGAAAATCGCTTTTTTGCCGCTTAATATTGTGATTCTGTAATATATATAATAGTTGTAATTATTTAATAAAAAGCAGCTAAAAAATTTTCTCTAATAATCTAAGTTGGAATTGATTAAATTTTTTTATATATTACTTGTTAATTACAAATATACATAATAATTAATATCCAGATATGTAGTTCTTATCAGTATTTTGTTGTTTTATTGATTTTAAGAAGCACTAGTTAAATAATTACAATTATAAATAAAATCGTAAAAGATGTTAAAAATATAAAATTTAAGATTTTATAATTTCTCTCTCTAATAACATGGATAGTAATTGATATATGCATAAGCACCGTATTATGAAGGGGGGGGGGAAGGCTTATGTCACTTTTATAATCTGTTTTTATAAAGGTATTTTTAAAAATCTGTTTGAGATAATTACAGAAAGTATTTGAACATGTAAAATATAAAGATGCTTTTAGGTGAATAAAAGAAATAAAGTGTTTACTTAAAGAAGAAAAATAATTACTTTTAATTAATGCAAAAAATAGAAGCTAAAAACTTAACATGATTCAAGTTAACAAATTCAGTTATTTGTGTTTTGAAAATGAAGAATTATCTTCGAAATCGGTTTACTTGTTTTTGCTTAGTATAATAATTTCTAAACAAGAAAAGAAAAAAATACACTTTCCAGGAAATGAAAATCGACCAGAAATTACAATGGCGGGAAAGCAAAAGTTAGCGCGACAGATTTTGAGTTTGCCGAGATTTGGGATACGTCGCCAAAAAAGGTATCTATACTCTCAGATTCCTCCCACAACACGTGCTTATGATGCGTACTGGTACGGAGACAAGAAAGATAGGTAATTGAAAGGTTAACGGAGTTCCCGCCCGTGTTGAGCTACCTCCGTTCGTTGGGAACCTTGTTAATGCTTTGCCAAGACTTAACTGACGCTGGCTTTTACAGTGCGTTGGAACTGCTGGTGAGAGGGAGAGTGGGTTCGTCAGAAATTCGAACCCCATTGGCTGCTTAGTGATGTTAAGAGTACAACAATGTATTCCTACGCTGTTTCAAGATAGAGTTGGATGTTTATAAGAGAAGGCCCGTAATGTGGTGCCATCTAGTGTTGGAGTTGGGAAACTGGTTAAGTTTGATTTTGTTTGTTGATACGAAAGGGCTCCGTAATGTGGTGCCATCTTGCGTTACGATTGGGAAACTTTGAGATTGGCGTTTGTTAAACATGGGAAGTTTGATTTACGAGAGGTACCGGGATTTTTTTTATTTACAGTTTTTGTGCAGAGGACCGAACTCCAAACCTCACGCTTCCGACAGTCTCGACCTCCAAAGCAGCTGGATTACAAGATCACGCCACTGATCTCGGTCAAAAGAAGATAGGACTGGCGCCCTCTATTTATATACTAGCTCTATGGTTTACACTCGAACAATTACTGATACAAGACGGCCAGCAGGCACGCATGCGTAGAAAGGCTGAAAAATGCTATCCACTCCATGGCAAGGATTGTTCAACAAAGGTTTGTAAAACTCTCCGCACTTCAGCGCATGCGTTAGGGTGGGTTTAATTCGTCAGAATAGGGGTGAAAGGAGAGACAATGTTTTTATTTAACGATGGATCCTCGCGGTTTTATGAGACGCAAACATTATACAGATAATTAGTAATACAGGAGAGAAAAGCTACCAAAGCACAGTAAAATATTTCAGAGCAATTTTTATTTAATGTAAGGGGCATAAACTTTAAATGATGACGAATAAATGATAAAAAAGAAATTCTGTTCTTAAAATTTGGAAATTACATTTTTACAAAATAATAAGGCTTTTTAATATGCGATCGAATTTTTTGATAATAATTTAAGATTAACAGCGAAATCTACAGCTTATTCTATTTTATTAACATGTTATTTTCATTTAAGGAATTGCTGTAAATATGGATGGAGCCTCTTAAAAATATTATTTTCGGAATGTATGATATTTTACAAATTTTGATATTAAAACATTAATAATGATTTTTCTATTTAAGAAAATTATAATTTTAAATATATAACATAAAATAAATAATAAAATTTTCTTCATATTACTCCTGAAAGAATTTTTGCCATTTAACCTAGTCATATCATTACGAAATTATGAGTTAAAATTTCACAGCTTTCAAAAATTTTCAACAGAAGGCTCAACTGGAACAGTTTCGAGAGTGAAGTGACGCGATGCCAGTGAAACCGAAGGAAAAAAAAGCTCTTACTGGATAAGATTAATTGTTTCATACCGGAAGAATACTCGAAAAATGGTGTGGATTCAAAAATATACTACGGTATTAAGAAATGAAAGCATGAAATTTCCAAAATTGTTCTCTCGCGCATTGGTAGATCAGAGAATGGAATTAGCGGATAATCTTGCGAAATTTGCCACCACTATATTAAATCCACCTATTCTATTAAATGATATTACCCCCCCCCGGTGTTAAATTCAGTAAAATAAAGTGGCAAATCTGGTGGAGTCTAAAAGAGGCAAACAGACTTAAAAAAATTAAACACCTAAACGACTCTCGTTCCTGGCACAGAGGTAGCGCATCTTCCTCGTGATCTGGGCGTCCCGGTCAAGGCATGGTTGTTCTTCTGTGAGATATATTAATATCCCCCCTATAGAGAAAGGGGCCGAGCAAGCGAACTTGTGAGTGTATAGCTAAGTCGGACTCTTGGTCCTGGCTAGCGCTACTTCAAAAACAAGAGACGCTCATTCGGCTTAAAATCGCTGACGGCCGTCAGGGCGCTTGTCCGTGGCAAGTGTATTTAATTACAACAACGACGACTATCGTCCTTATTTCCCTTGTAGAAAACTTAACTCAATTCTTATCATGGCTCAAATATTAACATTTGCTATTCAGTAAACCCACATTCAGATGTACACTATGTCAATGTCCCATGATGGTTCTAAATATTTTAATAGAATGTCCACAATTTAATATTCAACGCATCCGCTACTTTCATTCTTCCAACATCAAATTAAAAGGCATTCTTCATACCCATCTTTTTTCCCTGGTTGACTTTTAATCTTTGATTTGATTCTTAAATGACTTTTAGATTGTATTTAACCATGTGACTACTTTTAGCCAATGTTACTGTTTAGCAGGTCCTGGAAAATGACGTAGTTTAGAAACAAGCTTTTAAAATAAGATTAACTCTCACCGTATGTCTGGCTCTATTTAATCATAAATGATTCCTGTGCCAATAACTTTGATAATTGATCTGAAATATGCATTCAGCACTGTTATAAGTGGTGTTTTAAAATGCCTTACTCGACGAGGTCTCTCCCTCTCTATCGCTCACTTGTGATCTGTTGGTGTGAAATGAGAAAAATCCACTTCCTTACTTTCGGTTCCGAACACTTCAGAGCAATACCCTGATAACAAACACATCATCTGTTGGTTATGGCGGGGATTTATCGGTTCTGAAAGGAGGAGGAGCGAAATCATAAATGGATGACCACATTTCATTCTTTCTCTAAGAATTTTTTGGAGTCAAGGTCGCGACTGTGGAACAGAAGGGTTTTAAGCTCGAGACCCGTTTCCACGGAAGAACGGTTGTCTAAGTGAGTCTGGTGCACGTTAAATCCTCCGGGATGAAACGTTTTCCTGCTGTCGTGGTGTGGAAGTTTGGAGGAGAGGCTGACTTAGGTTTCATTCTCGGCCTCCGACTGCGGTTCAAAGTTACGATATACTTCTCAAATTATCCTTGCTTTTTTCTAAAAACAGGACATAAATGCAACTAAATTAAAAAACGCTTTTTATCTGAAATACCTTGGTTTTCCCTTGATCTGAATTGACGCTCTAGTAAAATTACTCACATATTCTCCTAAATTTTATAAAATTTATTAAATTAATGTACCGCAGGCTGCGTCAAATAATCTACGTCTGGAAATATACTTCTTTTAGCTTTTTAATTAAATTTATACTTTCAAAATCAACATTATGTCGATAATAGAATATTAGCAATAAATTATTTGATTATACATTTGTTGTAAAGTTTTTTTAAATTAAATTTTGAATTATTTTTAAGTTTATTGCTTAATGTAGGGATTTCTCTGGTATCAATTTTCTCTTTAAAACAATTCAAATTTGAAAAGGAATTGAGAAAGTAAATAATAATTGAAGCAGCTCGCACATGTTCAGGCGATGGGTTCGGTTCGAACGGGAGTCTCGAAGCAATTTAAGCTGCGGTTTAGAGTGTCACTTTTACCCCTTCCTGAAACGACTATTTTACGTAGAATTTGTTCATCCTCTCCTTTTCAAAGCTGTTGAAATATGAACATGAAAGGTGTTAGAAGAATTATTTTTTTATAAACTTAATATCTCTCTAAAAAGTTACTCTACCTCTTTTCTTTGCTGTAGTAAATTCAAGTCATATTCAAGAAAATAAACTAGCAGTTTCATCAAGTCCATCATTTTTAGAGATGACACATAACCTGAAAAAGTAGAAAAAATTTCGTTGATTGTAGAAATATATCTATTGTATCATAGCATTACATTTGGTCTTAAAATCTCATTTTTTGTATATTAAACAAACAATTTTTTTTAAAAAAAGTATCACTAATCTGAAATAATAAGAAAGAAAGAAAGAAGTTTTAGGAACATTTTTCACCTTTGTAATCACAGATGCCAGGCATGAAGAGTCGCACAGCGCTGTTCTCAGAGTCCAGTCCGAGAGAGTAGGTGACCGGGTATTTTTGGAAGACCTTCGAAATAAAGAGAACGACATGATAACATGAATTCCATCCAAAACGCTATAAAAAGTTAGTAAGACCGGAAAACTTTTTGCACGCGTATTTCTTTACATTTATCTTCCTCATCTTATACATGAGTTTCTGATTATCTTTGTCCCTTATAATCTCAAATCAGGGGCTCATTTAAAAAAAAAACAGTTATTGAAACTCAAATAGATCAAAAAATCAAAACAAAGAAAGAAAAAAAAAAGCACCTATTTATGTTCTTTTGGCGCGAAATGAAATGCCACGAGTAAATAATTGGCAGTATTTAGAGCGTAGAGGGTAATAATAATATCAATTACTGAATACTTCAGTCGGATGGCAGATAAAATTTTCAAAAATCATTGGAAGTTCTTATAAATTGGGCTCAATCGCTTACAAAATTTAGAATGATCGCTGTAAACATATCAAATTAATCTATTCCTCGAGAAAAAACAGAAATGAAAAACTATAAATTATTATTCATTAGAATCAACCTGTGTATACCAAAGAAAAGGAAAATCAGGGGCCATCTGAACTATTCGAACCCTTTACCTGCATGAATAAAATTCAGTAAATTTTTTTAGAAATAATAAAAATATGCTCAATACGAAAAAATACGATATTTTTTCTGTTTAGCAAAATAGAATTGGAGAATGAACATGCATAGGAAACAAAAGATAAATTGTCTTAAATTGCAGTCGAAATTGGCGGTCTTAGTGAAATGACGATTTGATAAGGGGGGGTAAAGAACAATTCCCCATTCTAGCAACATTTGCAGCTTCAAAGTAAAGGAAGTTCACTTACTTCTGGTAGTTGGTAAGCTTCCGTCAATATGGCATCGGCTCCGATTTTCTTGCGGAACTTGAAGCTCTGCAATAAAAGGAAGGAGAAAAGGCACAAGCAATGAGCTGAAGGGTTTATTTATTCGAAAATTGTCTGTGGAATTTATAATATTGCAAGTCAAAGGAAATCGAGATGGTTATCAGTATTCAATTAAATCCATCAATATTGAATAAAAAAATAAGTTCAGTTCAATTCATTGACTATTCAGTGTTTACATTGAATCGACCATTTTCTGTCGATTATTTGTCGAAAAAATCAGATTATCAAGTTTAAAACTTATAAATTAAATCTACATGATTCTTTTTATTATATATATATATATATATATATATGAATTGTGTAAATAGTTTAATTGTATAATAACTTTATACAATTAAACTATTTACATACTATTGTAACGGAATCGCACGTCAGTGAGTAAAGAGCATTCTAAGGGGATTTACAACAGGAGATCGCCAGATTTGGCGATGCAGGTGCGTTGGCGACATAATGAGGACGGATTTTTACTACACACTAAAATGTGTAGTAAAAGCTAAGAAGTGAAGATTTGTTCGTAGAGGATGAGGGAGAAATTTCTAGACGTCCGGAACGAGCGGGAGGTTTCTGTATTTACCCCGCGCACTTTAGTGGGACGCTATATAAAGGCGCGGTTTAAGAGGGGAGGCAGTTCAGTTCGGACAACGATCTACGTTGGTTGGCCTTTCTTGAGAAAGCGTCTTTCCTCTCGTTGCCGACCGATCGATATCTTTGTTGTAACCCGAAATTAGTTGATTAGGTAGAGTTGATTCGCTGTGTATTTGTAGCTTGTGTTCCGTATATTTAGTACACGTTTTCCTAGACAATAAAGTCTGCATTTCCACATCGCTTTTGCGTAAGAATTATTATTCGTAACAATATTA
>JAOUZG010047888.1:581800-667180 GCA_026289955.1 Argiope argentata | reverse complement strand
ATCGGTGCTGTTATTATTTGACTTAATTTTAATTAAATATTTATAATTTTCTTGTGAAAAGAAATAATTTTTACAAATCCGCATCTAAAAAAATTGAGAGGGAACAATGAAAACAATTGAGTAATGCTTTTTTAATACCATCAATAATCGAATGAAGTATTATTTGTTGGTGTAAGAAAAAAATGGCATGGCTCACCTCTCTGATCATCTTCTCGGACTTGATGATGTCGAAGTCTCGGGCTGAAAGAAGAATCGAAAGTGAGTGATCCCGGACGAATGCAATATCTACGAATAGCAGAGATGCCTAGGATCAGCGGGACATCTTGCTTTTCGACTGTCGAAAGAATGCCCGCTGTTTGGTGCAGTCGAACGGAATAAAATATAATTCCAAATGAAATGGCCATCAACTTGGTTTTCAAACATTATAAGAGCATTGTGATTCTACACGTGAATTTTCATCTACTAAAATTCAAGTTGGTTTATTAAATTCGCTTCATGTATTTTCAATTCCTTTATATATCCGCACAAACTGAACCATTGGGAAGGATTTCTGGAAGCTACAAAGACAGATCACAACACAGCGATTTTACAGAGCATCTTGGCAGTAATACAATATTTCATGCTACAAGATGTCGCCTGATTTAATGCGAAACGGAAAATTCCTATAAAAAAGAAACAATAAAACCAAGATGCAGTTTTAAATCAATGCTTGGATGATGCTCTTTAATATCAATGGAAACAGAAACATTGCGTACCTTCGGTCGTTAAGTTTTACACTGAAACTTCATTTGTTTCAATAAATATTGGTTAACGCATGTCATGGAATTGCTTTGCATCTCCTTAATTAAAGCAAAATGGAAGCTCCACCGTTTATTGTAAACCGTCATTTTTATTGGTATTTTCCTAAGCTACACTGATTTGTATTGACAAACTATTTGCAAATTATTACCCAGAGGAACTGCATTAGAATAATCGAATGTATTTGAGTTGTCCAAATGAAAAGTGAACTCTTGTGACAGTGCCATAATCACTGCAGCCTAACAGCGCCACCGAACAAGAATATAAAGAGTGGCAGAAGGTGTGCATTGAATGCTGTGTTCAACAGAGAAATCTGTTCGTTTTAGAGGAAATTGATTGAAAGTGAAGTCGTGCTATGCATGGAAGCGAAATGATCGGAACAACGCTTGGTTGTATGACTCTTAAATTTTTCAATTTCCTGCACCAAGGGAACACTATCAATTCAACACAACACTGCAGTACTTTGACAAAAATACGGAACGCAATCAAAAACAAGTGACCAGGCCTTTTCATACAGAAAATGACCTTTCTCAATGGCAATGCTCTCCCGTAGAATGCAGGCAATTTTGTAAAAATTCCGTTGGAAAGTGTGGGAACAACCACCGTACAGTCCGACTTTGTCACCCCCTGATTTGATCATGTTCAGGCCACTTACAGAGGACACATTTCCATTCGGACGGCAAAGTGAAGGAAGCTGTGTAGAATTTCCTCAAGAATCAGCCACCGCCTTTCTACGGCAAAGGCATAGACCTGCTATCTAAACGATGAGAACCATGGCGACAACTTATTTGTATTTCCAATTTAAGTATTCTTTTCATTCATTCCTCTTGTCCACTTTTCATTTGGGCAACCTGAAGAATGCATCTTGTATCCTTAATTTTTACACCGCTTATAACAAAGATACGGTTTGAGCGTATTTAAGTATGTGCTGTGGAAGATTAGAGAAACGTTTCCCTTTCGTTGTAGCTCCTTTATTTTAATTTCAATGCCACTTTACTTGCTTCATTGCTGCCGTCGTCAACGAAACCATTTTTTTTTTGTAGTATTGCAAAAAACTCTCGAAATGGCCATCGCATTTATTTTAATTAGTTAATTGTTTTGACCTCTTTAGAAAGTGCTTAACTAAATTCTGTCGCAAAAATTTAGCGATGATGTGTATTCTCGTAAAATACAGAGAATGCGTACTATAAAATTATGTTGTAATGAAATGAATGCTACCTTTTTATTTCAACAATCACATTTATTTATTTTCTTAAAGTAATATGCATATTTTTTATATGAATGCAAAGAAACATAAAAAAGTTTGATTTATCATTTTAATTTGCTGTCAGAGAAGAGTGTTGAGCAAAGCCTGGTGCAACGCATAAGATTTGTTCCTTTGATTTCGACTTTGTCTCAAAATATTTTAAACATCTTGAAATTTACGAATAGGCTTGAGTTTTTTCTAAAATTGTAATTCAAACTATAAACTGTTACCTCTTATTATTCCTGACTAATGAACTCGTCACTACTCAAAATGTTGTATTGGAAGTTAACTGGTTAATAAATTGTGTAAAAAGTAAAACATTCTCCCAGTTGCTGTTTGTTTTTGAATTTGTCAAAAGATATTTTAGACGTTTTATTCATTACATATTGCAAATAAGACATTTCAAAATCATAAAAGTTATACCTGCAGAATTGATAAGTAACTGAGAAATGTGAAGAATAATTCCATCTGAAAGTATAATACTGAACTGAATTCAAATAAATAAAATCTGACTAAATACGTCTGTCTACATCGCGGCACAAGAACAGAGGAGAAAAAAAAATCCCTTCAATGGTTTTTTCAATGAGATTTTGGTTCGGTATTTCTTTGAAGCGTATCGACTTAGGATAGGAGAATTTAGGGATCTTTGAATGAATGTCGCAAACATTAAGGAATTTTATCTCTTCACTCGGAGTGGGAGAACCTGCTGAATTCATCAGTTTTCCAGTACACGTGTTGAAAGAATTTAAATTTTAAAAACAAGGAATTGGATCAGGAAATAAGAGAACATTTTAATTAATAGGGGTTAAATAAAGACAAAAACTGAGAGATATTTAAGATATAAATTAGATTTTAAAACATATTTACATATATAAAACGGAATGGGAAGAATTTCTTTACCTTTCAACCATCTGAGGAGGAATTCGTCGTCATGATGGGGTTGCAAGATATCTTTCAGGACCCTCCGAAACTGTAAAAAGTGATAATTCATGAAGAAAATGCTTGAAAGCAGTTTCAATGACAACTCTTGCCACTCAAGAAGCGGCCTTCTTTCAAATTCGACGTTAAAAGGTAAATGAATGCGAGTATGAAGAAGTCGGTCACTGTCAGCGTTTAAACTGAAGACTATTAATGTCAGACGAAAAATTTGAAAAAAGTATAGGTTTCAAAAAATGCTTCAAAAAGTTGCGAATTTCCAAACATGCAGTATCGGAAAAAAATGAGTGAAAACTCATGCGTGATATTTCCTATTTATAAACATGAAACAAATCAAGTTAAATAAAAAGCACGCGAACAAAGGGATTACCATCAAAATTCTTCTCTTACAGTCGGACGTTTAGTAAAATATTTTAAGGAAATGCTTTCATTTACTTACTCATGACATTAATATTTGGAATAGTAAAAAATTTAAAAAAGGAATTTATTGCCTTGAGAATAATTTTTAGCCTTCGCATTTTCCATAGCAGAATTGTCCTTACTAGGTGCTTTTTCACTAATCTGTAAATCAGAATAAAATAAAGCCATTTCCGGAGTAATGAAATCATTTGGAATTTCAAATTTTCATTTAAGTTCACGATTTTACAGCTCTTTGGTTGTTTTCTTTAAATTTTGTAAATTCAGCAGAAGAAAGTGCGTTCCTTGCTTCAAGCAATCAAGTATGAGGGGGGTGGCCGTCGATTAACTGTAAATGCAACGCACTCGGGAAGCAAACGGATATGTTTATGCTGAATTTAAATCTGTAATACTCTAGAAATGGAGCAAAATCATTTTGTGAATTGTAATGTTTTTAGATGTGTTTAACCCCGAATAAGTCACTCCTATATGATCTTAAGGAGAAGAATACCTTTGAATCAATATTTGTTCTCTATGAATTTTTCAAAGAACCACCCTAGATGGATGACAATTTTCTGGGAAGAAATCAATTCGAGAGCCGCGATATATCAGAGAGAGTTCATAATGCCTTGGTCGTTGCCGGCGGTTTTGTTTGCTCTGCTTAGTGCTTTTGTGACAACAACAGGCGTACATGGGAAAATAAGAAATATTTTACAAAAAAAAAAATAAATAAAATATTACTACATGTTTTTTGAAAACATGCATAGCTCTCAATCCAATTATATGTAGCTTATAGATGACTAAACAACATCACGTTAAAACTTTAAGATAAATATTTCAAATGTTCAAGGAAAAATTGAGTATTTGTACTAAACAGTTTTTGACTGCATATCTGCGAAATATAACATATTTCTTCTTTAGTAATTCGAAATCCAGAAATATCGGGCTACTTATGCAAGAATATCAAATAGTGGAAAATTTTTCACTAAGTTATTTTTAAAAAATGCAACAACAACACGAGTCTGAATGTTTTTATTGAATTTTATAAAAGCTTAAAATATGTCTTTATAAAATTCAATACGCATGAATAAATTAAGTTCATACCTTATTTTGGGGTCAATTAGACATCATTATAATTATTAAATCATTCATATGATTAGCACAAATGTAAGAAAAGCAATATTTTGTGACTAATTATACTCTGCATAGTAGGAAAATATGTTGCTATCTTTGTGCTCTATTTGCCACTACAGATGCATCCATTTTTGAGACACTTGGTTTGGTTTAGTTATATTAAGGTCCCTTATTAAAGCAATATTAGGGCTATTTGGGGATGGACTTCAAGATTTTAAACCCCGGTCAGATGACGAGGACAAGACCTGTGCTGGTATCTCCATCTCCATACTCCCACAACACATCAGCAAGAGGGCGTTAGACCCCGACGAATTCAACATGTACCGGACCCGCTTGCACGACGGTTCCTCGGCAGATCCGATCTCGAACCTAAACACCCTCCGAAGCCGGAGCCAATGCATTATTTGAAGCTAAAACTATCGAGCCACCGCTAGAACTCTCATGATCTTGAATTACAGTTGTACAACTTTCTCCGGTTATTTTAACCTATAAATAATATAGATTCTTCGTTTCTTCTTGAAAATAATACGCAACTAGAAGAAAGTACCGAGTCTTGTTTTTTTTTTTTTTTTTTTGAATAAATCATTCAACTGCGAAGTTGCTTTTTTCAATTAGCACTTTTTTTTTAAAAAAAAGTAGTAAATGGTAGAAACTGATTTAGCTTCAGCATTCTTAGCAAAACCTTCTCTGTGTCGACAAGTTGGTTATTAACATAAAAAAAAAATTAAGCTTATTCTTGGTCAGAAATTTTAATCACCTAGATGTAACCACATTTGTTATCGGTACTAATCTCTGATTCAATCCGATTTGCGTAAACATTTGGCTCTTTAAAGATTTTCACAGTTTCATTGCAAGATTGTGCGGAATTTCCTTTGCCAGTTGAAGCTTGGATTACTTCGTGGACAAGAAAACAGATCTACTCACGACTTTTTGAAATATATTTTTTCTTCTTTTCTCTTTTCTGCTAATTTTCTTATTTGAAATCATTCCGAACATTTTTTTAAAAAAATTTCTTGATTATGTGACGGCCCCTCAATCTCGGGGCCACGGTGCATAGCATTCGCCACACATCCCGGATGGTAGGCGCTATTAATCGCTGCGCAATCAAAAAACAATTAAAAATACCTGTAAATGGTAAATATAAAAACATTATACGTTTTCTGTGTTCTGATGTCCTTCCTTCTTCGATTTCCGGTCGGCCTTCTGAAACTTTTTTGTACGCCAAATCAAAGTTATTCGATTTCATTTCACTTTTCGTGGTCTTGTGTAATTTTTAATGTGTTTTTAAATTTGATTTTTTTAAGAATAAAAATGTGTAAATTTGAAAATGTCTGTACACTCCTGATTACATAGTGTACCTGAGTGACGAGTTCGAGCATTTAAGGTGAACCAAAGGTATGTGAATATTTGCTTAGGTAAATCAGCATTTTCTAAAGTAAAAATAATTCAGTTGATAAAGTCTTAAAGAATTTTGTTTTTTAAAGATGCTTCGAAATTGAGAATACCATATATATACTATGCTCGAGAGAGATGCTCGAGAGAGACGACAAACAATACTCTTTTTACCTCTTTCAGAATCATTCTCCGATTTTCATCATTGTTGTAGTCTACTTTCTTGTGTGCCATGCTCAAATCGATGTAGCTACAGCTACTGCAAAAGTGAAGAGAGAAAAATAAGAACAATATAACATTGCTTTAAAATGATCTCATGATTTTTTAAATTTCAACAGAGAAGTTGCTACGTATCTTAACAAATTTTTATCTTAAATAATCTAAACAAAAGCTAATCGCCATGAAACAATAACTTTACTTGAAATCATTTTGTTATTCTCTGCTTGTAAAAGTATTTAAATTTTAATGATAACTATCTTATATACATGAAACGCTACCGTACATGATACAGAAATCGCTCGTATTACTTACTAACCGCCTTTGGCGACCAGTCGGTTCGCCAATATTAATGCCGTCTAAAGGGTTGAATGATTTTTTTAAATATATAACTTGATCTCATTATAAGTTTTCAGCAAAATATTTTTAAGCTTCAAATTTCGATAGTTATATAATTGACTTATACTATTGTGTAGGCCTTAAGCAGTCCTGATCTTTGAACTCCGTATCTCTCTCTGATTTTCTATCGGTGCACGTAAAATTCAGTTTTAAATTAAAGTGGAAATAAGGAAACTTCAATATTATATAGAGACCTCTTTACTCAATCCAAGCATGTCCTTAAATAAAACTAAGATCTGAAAGCATAGTTGTCCGGCATCGAAGTTCACTACAGAAATTGAAACAATATAATTTTTTTAAAAAATTTATAATATCTCAAGGAATTATTAAGTAAACATTTCACAGATTAAATGAAACATTCAGTTTTTAATTTTATTTTTAGATGTATATAAATGCTCTCAATAATAACACTTTTTTTTGGGGGGGGGGGTTATAAATATATTTCAAAAAATTATGGTTTAAATTCCTTTGGTCTTATAGATTCCTATTCTGTAAAATATTCTAAATAATTCAACTTCTAAATAAATTAATAAATATTTCTATCTCCTGCGATCAAATATGGCTGATTTATTCAGTTCTGAATATTGTAAGTTTAGAACAATCATCATTTTCATAATCTAGGCCAATTATTCTAGAGAAACTCTGATTGGCTTCTTTGGGCTTTTGGTAAAGTGATCTAAAATCGCCAGTTTTTATCGAATAGTTATATTGAAATTTTCATAGATCGATCAGCTTTGATGATTTATTCAGTTGATTGGAGTGCCAATTTTTTTTTATTTTAAGGACTTATTGTCTCTAGAATATTTTGTTAAGTATGATTCACAGAGCAGACGATAATTGAAAAAATTTAATTCATCAGCATTTTTTCCCTCAATCTATTAATTATATATTTCATTTAGACAATTTGTTAAGAGATTTATGTCTCTCCCAAAAAAATTAAGAAATTAGATGTTGGGCTCCGATTACAGAAGATTCCTTGTAGATGTTGAGCCGTATTTGCCTTAAATAAAACGGTTTAATTGGATTAGAAATATATGTATAGTAAAAGATCACAGAAAACGTTTCCATACATTTATTTTCCAAAAATATCATGTTTCATATTTGTTTCATTTTATACAATAACGTGCCGAAAATGGCATTTTTATATGTTTAATTTGGAATGATAGTTGATTTATTTTTTCTCATTTGAAAACATGATATTGTTTTAGTTAGAAAATTTTGATTCTCCGAAATATGCGGGTAAAAAATAGTTTTATATGCTTTTGCAAATTTTGAATTGTTAATTATTACGTATGCTTGTTTGAAAGAAGATTCGTTTTCAAATAGCTGGCCTGCTTTTACCAGAATAGTTTTAATATCGCATATGCTTCGTTGAAAGCAGACGCGTTTTTATTTCACATGATTCATTAAAATGCGGAGATAAATTACAATCACTAAGGCGAATTCTTTGATTTGCACAAAATATCTTCTTCACATAAGTAAAAGTAACAATTCAAAACATGTCTTATTGTTTTAAAAATAAAGAATGCAAAAATATTTTACTACTACTGATTATCAATTGCTTTTTGTTCGTCGTTTCTTTGAAATGACGTCATTTTCAAAGTTCGTTTAAGATTTCTTGCTTTAAAATAATTAATCTCGCTCTCAGAAGAATATCGTTTGGTGCTTTTCTAAAAATTCTTTTTCGGTTTTAACTGTCGCACTTTTGTAATATATTTTTACTTTGTATTTTTATTTACTTTAATTCTTTAATGGAATTGTTAATTTTGATATTTCAAACGATCAAGAAAAATTTTCTCTGCTACTACTTTCTACGGTTTAAAAAATATCACATTTCCTATTTGTTTCATTTTATATAATCACCTGATGAAAATTGTATTTTTCTGTTTTATTTTTGGTAGTAATTAACTTTTTTTAAAATTCAGAACTTCTGAAAATGTGGTGGCAACATATTAATAAAAGCTGATTTTTTTTTAGATCACCATGAAGATAAAATTTTATTTTTATTTCATGCAAAATAAATTGTTGAAAAATACGATTAAATTAAATGTTTAAAAATTCATTAAAAATAGAGTTTTAATTCGTAAGTCAAAACATTAGTATCATTGAAAAGCTAATTTTTTGAGTTTTAACGTGATGCAAAAATCAATTTTAGGCTGTAATATTTTCAGAAGTTATAGCGAAAAAACGTTAAAATTTGGCTTTTTTTTTAATTAATTAAAATTTCAAAAAAAAAGGGCTCCGCGGTGCATATTCCCGGCACCCAAAGTATACATATACCAAATTTGGTAGCTGTAGGTCGAACGGTCTGGCCTGTACAGCGCCAACACACACACACACACATCGTGCTTCATTATAAGTAAAGATAAAGATATAGATTACGGAATGGCAGCCATGAAATGTAAATATATCGCTATGTGAAAGCAGCAGACTGCTTCATTCAGTGCTTTTACAGGTGCGCTTCACTCAATACTTCGCTGATAAAATAAAATTATTATATTTCAAATGATGTTCCCCGTTTCGAATACTTCATTCAGTCGGACGACGTAAAAGAAATCAACCCGATATTGTGACAATCGGTAGTGAAAATAGTCTTACTCTTCACACTCGCTTCAACTTACCGCCTGGGAATTAATTACTTCCAGAACCATAATTTCCCTGAAATTTTTTCGCATTATCTTAAAACTCAAAAAATTATCTCTTTGATGATATTTATTTAATTTCCATACAGTTTTTTCCTCACTTTGAACAAATTTTTCCAAGTTTAATTTACAATTTTATCCCGCTTTTAATGTCAGGGTCCGGTTGAGAAATGTTTACTGAGAGCGCCCAATGCTCACTTCAGTTGCTCTTTTAATGCTGTGAAACTCAAACTCATTCATCAAAATATTCATTTCAATCTTTTTCCAATTCTAAAATTAAGATAAAAAATGCTTTACAATTAATTCCGATAAAAGATTTTGACTTCTGCTCGTATTTCATAACGTATACAATTTTAATTTGCTGCAGAACGATTGAGTTAGAGTTCCACTTTTAAGCCCTTTCAATGAAACCCTATGAAATTCTAAAAAATGCATTCTATATTAATCGTTTGATAATCTAAAAAAATAAATAATCCTAACAAAGAAGCTGGTCGCCGAGGGTGGCTTCTATATCCATAAATAATATGAAATAAAGCATATGAAATCCCGATAGTAATTATTTGCTTGAGCAGACTAAATTCTGGATTTCGAATAAGTTTCCTTTCTTCTACAAACAGTAAGTTTGTAGATATTTATTTGTTTATTCATCGTAAGATTACCTTTAAAAATGAATTACGATAACCATCAGAATTTTTTTGTTTTTGTGCTGTTAGTAAGAAAATCAATGTACAGATTGTTTTAGGCATTTTGTTGTAAATAATCTCGGGTAGTATACATTCTAAGGCTGTTCAGAGTTCTATATAGTCCACCTCCCCATTGTTGGCGCTCGGCGGTAGAGTCGAAAACTTCGAAATAGCAGCAAATGGGGAGGGCAAGAAAACGAAGCGGCTAATCAAGGTTGCCATAGTTGGCGAATTATCGAGGAATTTTTTTAGCAATCAGCGATTTTTTTCTGTGCTTTTTGATACAATATTTAAGAAAATAAAAAGTTGCGGCTAATAAAATAATATTGCAGTTATATGGCTGAATCAATAATTTAACATATGATTTAATTATCATATGATTAAATTATTTCCCCATTACTATTATGAATCAAGGTAGTTGGTATTTGCATATACAGTTTTAGACTTTATACAGATTCCCAGGTACAGTTGGAAATGTTTGAAGGGAATTCGAACGCAATTTTTATTCAGAATATCGATGACATTTGGATAAATGCGAGTACATTGTTAAAAGAAAATAATCCGTAAAATACTCAAGTACTTCCTTCCGAAAAGTAATTCGTTTTTTCTTTTTTTACTAAATATGTATTGCAAATTTATTGAAATAATTTAATTGAAAGTAAAAGGCTGTTGCTTCTCTAATTTTTGACTGAATTTAGATAGATTTATTGAGTGCCAGTGCCAGTACTCTAATGTTTCACACATAAATGTCGTTTCTATTATCTTTAAACTAGACAAACTTTGCATTGGTATAGGCTTAAACTAATGCATCAAAATAAGAAAAATTGGATAAGTTTTCGATTACTAAACGTCGGAGAGATAATAATACAAATAATAAGCTGCACTGATTCAATGCAAATTTCAAATACAATGAAATGTTAATCCTGAAATTAAGAAAGAAGATCCCATAATATTTGGGAAATGTTATTATTTATTGTCATATCACTAAAAAAAATTTCAATACTATAACACAGAGATTGTAAAAATTACTCGGATATTTGCTGTTTTCTTAAATTTTTCAAACATTTAATATACAGAGATATTTAGCTATTAAATCAGATTAATTGGTAATTCGATTTTTCTCTATTATATTAAAATTATGTCAAAATATCACCTATAGTTAGAATATGTATTGGTTTATCGATAAATAAATAAAAACTTATTCATTTCTGAATTGTTTTTATTATTTAAATATATCCAATCTCTGAATCCTTAATTATCTTAACACAATAATTTAAAAAGTGCTAAATTCACTCAAATGTTTGAAGAACGCTTTACAAACAGTTGGCGAGAACAAAGCTTTCGCACTTCAAAATGCAATTTCTGCCCAATTCCAAAGATTTTTCTCTCTCTTTCTCTTTAAACCTTCAAATTTTCGCATTTCTGTGAATAGAAATTAATTTAGAATTGTTATAAATCTGCAAATTTGATGTTTAGACCACATACTAAAATTCACACATTCAGATTTTCAGATCAAAAGTTAGAGAAAAAATCTTTATTTCCTTATATAATAAGCTTTGATATTATTTAACAAGTTTCCTATTAGTCAGGTGAAATTCAATGTTACTACGCAGTGGCTTTCTGAACAAATCAATTCCTTTTCAGATATATTTTTTGCCTTAATTTTATCAAAAAAAATTATTATTTGAATATTAACAATCTGAAATATTGAGATCTCAAAATTATTTAGGTGTCATAAGAACTGTTAAGGCAAAAAGCTATATATTCTGAAAAAATCTATATAAAGCTATATATTCTGAAAAAAATCTATATAAAGCTATATATTCTGAAAATATATTCATTAATGAATTACCATTCATTAATAAGTTAATGAATATATTTAAGAATAAATTATCATTCTTAAATATATTATTTTATAAGATATCATTGATAAAAATTGCGATTTTTTTTTTTTTGCTCCCTGGATAAAATTACAAAAAAAAAAAAAAAAAACTATTTACAAAAATTAATATTACATGGTGGAATGGTTAATACACAGTATGTCTCCCAGTCGATACAATACTGTTCGTGCAATGCCTAGGCATGCTGAGTATCAAATTATTGATCTGATCTTGGGGAATATTACACCATTCATCAATCAATGTTCTTCGAAGTTCCGGTTGACATGTAGGAGGTGGTTGATGAGCTGCAACTCGTCGGCCAAGCATGTCCCACACATACTCTACTGGATTGGTGAGAATCCGGTGAGAATACTGGCTGTCCATACGGGGGATATCCTTTGGTTGAAGACATTTGTTTACGAAGTTTGCACAGCAAGGACGGGCGTTGGCATCCATTAACAAGAATTCTACACCAATAATACCCCGTAACAAACGTACATGTTATTACAGAAGGACATTCTTTGGGTCATAACTATACGGCTGTTGCACTAAAAGACTTATAATTTTACTACGAATTATTTTCGAACAATTTTTCTTTGCCTGTATTCCTTATATATCACTCTCTTACACTCTCGTCATTGTGACGTACCATCGGTGTAATATGGTGACTTCCTGCAATTTTCATACGATTTTTGAAGTCATTTTACGGTTGATATATGCATTTTAGAGTTAGATTTCAGCGTGACTCTGAAATATCCTTTATTCATGGGTATGAGTGTAAAATGGAAATCTCTGAGAAATTTATGAAATTACTGACTAGTCAGATTCTATATCGACAAGATTACTGAAGCTCCAAAAGAAGGTGCGTCTAGAATATTACTTCAGTGTCGCTTAAGGTGGACTCGCTGTCAAATTCGAAGTCGGATTCAGCTGAAACGGTTGCTTCAGAGTCGCCCGAGTCATCACCTACAATGAAATTAATCTCGTCAATAGTTTGTTCTACTAGATTGTCGATTTCCCAATATTTTTTTTCAATATTTTTGACATGATCACAAAAACTCTTCCATTCATTTTTCTTTACGTTTTGAAGACCATTTACAGCCAGATCTCTTAGCGCTGTAAGGTTCAACTCGCCATGAACATTTCTGCTCCGCACATACTTTTTTGTAGATGCCCATGCCATTTCGATGGCATTTAAATCTCAATGGTATGGCGGAATTCTTAAAACATCATGACCATTCGCTTTTAAAATTTCATCCACACAAAACCTCGTGGATGGAGGGGCGTGGGAAACAACTAAATCATATAAGTCAGTCTTCCGCATATTAATATCAAATTGAATATTATGTTCTTCTAACCATTCCGATAATTTCTTTTTTGTGGAGTGCTATGAAGGTACAGGATTTAACACTTTAGTGTGATAAGAAGCGTTGTCCATGCAAATCACACAATTTGGAGGAATATTAGGTAGAAGTTTTTCTTTCAGCCACTTCGAAAAGTTATCGTAGTTCATTTGACCATGAAAATCTCCCTTGGCTGTTCCAGACTGAAAAACTAAGCTTGCTCCTTCTATAAAACCAACCTGGTTTCCTGCATGAACAACGATCAAGCGCTTCCCAGCAGTATTTTTAGTGACAGCTCCAATCTTGTCGAGCTGCCAACACTTCCCAAATGACAAGTTGCTGTCGATCCAAGTTTCATCTAAATAGATAATAACTCGTTTCCTATCCCTGTATTTTCTAATATCTCTTAAATACCTGTACCTCCATTGTACGATGTCGGGCCTCTCCATTACAATTTTCCTTTTATCTACAGATCGCTTCCATTTAAAGCCAATTTTCTGTAGAACACATCGAAGTGTTTCCACCTTCCAGGGAAAATTGATCTTTTCCTTACCAGCGGGCAAAAGAGTTCGTAAAGAAGGCACTTCATTTCTGCCATAAAATTCACTGACAGTTTGTCTTATAACACACAAGTCAAAATCATCCAAACTGGTCGAAGAACAAATTAACTTTCCGATGCGTCTTCGTTTCGAGGGCGACTTTGCATGGCCAGTATCCTTTATTTCCCGCTTGATACGATTAATGGTTCGAGTCCAAACACCAGTCGCTGCCGCAGCTCTTTTGATCGGTTGAGAAAGGGGAATACTTAATTGGTTTTGAGAACATTCATTTTCAAAACATCTCAAAGCATTCAAAACTATTTTCCTTTCTTTGGAAACGATACGATTCCCAGGCATTATAGCAATGATGTTTAGATAGATGCAAATATAATAAATTGGGAAAGCAACAATAAACGCAAGCACTTAACAAGTGGTAAACTAACAATGACGCTTCCCAAAGATAACGTCTTTCGCCAACACATGAATATAGCAACCCTGGCTTATCTCATTTCCAACCGGTTTTAAAGTGGACTTGTCCGAAGACGAACGCCAACAATCGTGAGGTGAACTATATCTGTAATTACTAAACGTTGAGTTGAAACTCATGCCAATAAAAAAGTAAGAAAGATCAACTAATCATTTATAAATATGCAGAAGAATTAAACTCCATCGAATTTGAAACTGTAAGTAAATTGAAAATGTGATAGGCAATTTCACTTCCGTTTCACCGGTTAACCGGGAATGACGAAATACTTCAATGCAAAGAGAAAGGAATGTAAGATAAAATTCAACAAGTTAAACATTAACAAGTTGCAACAACAATAACAAGTTAAATAGCACTCATTTGTTACGTGGTACTATAATTTGAACAATTAGCACAATAAATTTGATGCATAGCTTTTTATACATGAAATTATAGTTAGAAAATTTCTCATCTTTTCTCATTTCAGTTCTATCAAAAGTATGTCAAAGATTTTCTTTAAATTAGAACTTTTTAAATGAACCAGATTATTGATTTTGCGAGAGAAGAATGTGAATCTGGCAGCAACACCATGGAAATAGTTTAAAAACTAAATAAAATGCACGCGAAGTGGAAGATAATTAGTACAGAAGATTACAGTTGAATTTTTGAGTAGAAAGTAGTTTGTATAATTTATTATATTTTTTTCTAGTATGCTTCATATTTGTTTTTCATGTTGAATAAATTTGATTACATCGGAAAAATGTCTCTCTTTTTTGAAGCGATATTTTTGTTACTAGTGCACATTTCAAAATCAGTTTTGTTCGAAACGAGGGGTGGGGTGGAATCAATATACGGTTCTCAAAAACGCACCTTTGCTTTAAATTTTCAGTAATCAATTACACAAGATTCAAAATTAGCACTGGCCTACCAGTTTTATTGTTTGTTCTCATCCTTTTGCGTCTTTTATAGGGTTGATGAACTTCGGTAACCCAAGGCAGCCTTCATGACTTAACTGGTTTCTGGTGCTTCTTTTTTCACCTGCATTTTCGTTATCTAAGCCTTGACTAGGACACATGCTGTTATTTCTCTTGAAAGGAAAAAGAGAAAGCAAAAACTATTTCGATGCCTGACATTTTTCAATGCCAAACCATTTCCCATTCATATTATAATAACAATTGTGCTCGTTCGAGTGTATGTACAAAAATGTTTATTGCAAAATATAAAATGCATACGCGATTTAACAAGCATTGCACCGATGAAATTGATTTCACAACTTATTAAAATTAAAAACGAAATCTTAAAATTTTAAAATGATTTTTCTGTTATAACTCTTGAAAGATGAAACTCGAATGACACCTTTTTAAAATAACATTTCAATTGTCTTCATTTTTTTAGATTATATTGCCTTAACTTTACAGTTCAGATTACTTGATGAAAATAATAAATACTTTGTAGTTTAATTTTAATTTAATTAAAAGGTTTTGTCCAATAAAAAAAATTAGATATCATTGTAGAATAGCACAAAGTTTGTACCGATTCTTTCTTCACTCATGCCTTGTAACTACACGTAAACTTACAATTTAGTTTGAATATGAGTATACAGTTACGAATGATCTTTAAAAAATAATCTATGTTCAGAGATGAGGAAGTGCACAAATGAGCATTAAAAAGAGTTTATTACTAAGCAAAAGCATAAGAATTGTCATCCTCAGTCGATTGTTAGATCAATTTCTAATCTCAATTCTGCTACAATAATTATTAGTCCCTAAATGTTGGCACAGTACGGACGATATATTCTCGTATAAACCGATACTCATCAGCTGAATATAATTCCGTAGCAAAGGATGCTTTTATGAGTTCTTTCTGAGCTATTCATTTCATAAAAATGCTGGCATAGAACAAAAGAACTGTGAATAAGGTAAAGCGTTTCTGTTCAAGAACTGCTGTAGAAATGACAATCGTTAATAAGCTGTGTTGTTGGGACTCATATTTGTTCAAATTCAATTTTTTATAGAGAATAAACTCTTTAGCTTATCTTTAAACTTTGCAATTTATATTATAAAGATTATGAAATGGCAGATATGTTTTACGGAAACCAAATTATCTAATAATGATAAAGGCGAGGAGAGAATTTTGAACTTTTTAGGTCAATGAACAGAATCCACATTAACTGAAATCCAAGTTAAAGGTTTGAAGAAATACTTTGTCAAATTTGCTGACAGCATCTTCGCGGTGATAGAAACTCGGAGAAAACATTCACAATGGAGATTAGGTGAAATTCTTCAGAAAATCGCAACTGGAACGTCGAAATACCACAACAGGAAGTTACTCTGTTGCTCGTTGTTTGCAAATGTATGAATAAAATATACTGTTATTGCTAACACAATGGAGATAATCTGAAAGTTCTTCTGCCGGCGTCCTCTCTTGGGGGCAGCTCATCTTCCCCGTGATCTGGGCGTCCCCGGGTTTCGAGTCCCGGACAGGGCATGGTTTTTCTGTGTACTATCGGTGAGGTGAATGGATGGATGTGCCCCCCTGTAAAAAGAGGATGTGAAAGCGAATGTACGTGTGAGTAGCTAAGTCGTACTCTTGGCCCTAGTTGGCTTAATTTCATAAACAAGAGATACTCATTCGGCTTAAAATCGCTGACGGCGGTCAGCTCGCTTGTCCATGGCAATTTCCATTAGTAACAACTCCTAGTAAATACAAAGCACCCTTTTTGCTTTTGTTTAATGTTTTTGAGGTACGAGCTCGAACCTGCCACTAAACGTTACTTCGTAATTTTTACACTTCCGATTTAAAAAAAATATTATACCGAAGTCTTTATGTGTTATGCGTTTTAATGAATTTTAGCCAACGTGTTTCGCTTGCAGTCTTGAGTGGCAGCCCGCAAACGTGCCGAGAAACGTGCCCGATTGCGACAGCACCTTTCAGCGCACGTTTCGACCACAGAACAGTCGGCTCTTCATTAATTGTATTGAGGTTAACTGCGACAACAATCAGTTGAAAACGTCATGTTGAACTAAAGCATGACAGAGCTATCGTGTAGTTCGGAATTCCGCAATTTTCTGAACATCTTGAACCGATTCGGAATTGTATGGCGTTCTCAAGCAAACCGAAAATCGAGAATTTAAAATGAAGACGAGCACAAGCGATGACAGTAAAGAGGTTAAGAGTTTTTAGAAGTAGGTTTGTGGAACGGGAAAGGTAGGAAAAGAAAAAGAAACATTTCCACACAGTTGCCGCAATTGAAGTGATCCGTCAACTTTCAAAACAATGAAATACCAGTTCACCAACAGGCAAATGTTACAGAATCGGAAAACTTCACAAAAAATATTCGACTTAATGCATTTTTCTGACGTTTAGTAAGAACATATGATTTAGAAAAAATTGAAACGTCAAACATTCTCTTCCATCAAAAGAAGGTTCGATGAAAAAAATCTACATAGAGAGAAAACTTCAAGTATACGGTGAAACTTGCAGTTAGTTTTGTATGTTTTCGTATTGCCCTTTTTGTTTATTTGATGCTTATTATTTTATTCAGAAAACAAAACTAAAAATGTTTGTTAAAAGATTTACATATCGTGCTTATTAAAATCGAAAATTAACCACGATTATTTCTCTTGTAAAATGTTGTAAGATTTTGATAGAAAGAAATATATAAAAAGCAATAGACAAATATTCTTCTTTTTACAAATATAAAGGTGATACAGCTGAATATAACATAATCTATCTTATGACATGTTACGGCGTCAACTTGCAAAAGAGAAACAATTTCTAATAAATAACACTTATGATGAATTTAATTATTCTCACAAGAGTAAAGCACCCCCAAAAATTAAGCCCATTCTGCTATGAAGGATTTTTCTATGATTTGCATTGCAGTGAATACCAAAAAGTTGAACAAAAAAAAAATACATCCTGAACAGAACTGTTCGCTGTCCAATTAGCTGACGCGATCACAAACTCATTGAGTGCCGCGAGCATCTTCACACAAAACGAGTCATCGAGAGGCGAGATGAGACGGACGAGAGTTGAATTCGCTTTTCTTGGAAAGTCTTGGCAACAGTTTTCTCAAACAGTCCAACCGTTAAAAAAAAATCTTCGAGATCGATGTTGCCACAATCCGCGCTTCCCTTTTCGCCGCTGCTTCACGGATCGTTTTAAGTTGCAAAAGGAGCTAGCTGATCAGCTTCAAAACACATTTTTGGGATTTCGAAAAAAAAAAAAAATTATCGTTTCCCCCCCCCCCTGAACGATGCAATCTGTGATAACGGATTTTTTTTTTTCAAGAATAGCGAAATAATTTTTCATCACACCGAAGCTCCGTTAATGCTTACCTTACCATTACTACTGCAAAATCCGTTTATACGTACTTCAGTTATCTGAATAATTTTTTTAAGAGAATTAAGATAATTCGCAAGCAAATATCTTCTCCCAGTAAATACAATGAAACGATTGACTGGTATTTCAACACAGTAAGTTGGAGGAATGTAAACACCATTGTTTATGTTGTCATTAAATTTAAAAAAATAGAATTAATTTTCTTCTTTTGGCCTTTTTACTAACGATTCGATGATTCAATCGCGATTATTGAAGTGCTACCGGCTGAGATAGTATGACTAACAGACTGCATAGATTGACAACCGGATAAACGACAGCTTGATTTTAAATTCCTCTTCTTTCTTTCTTTTTTTTTTTTCTTTGCACTTCACGTTTTGGCACTGAGTATTTGGTGCAGCTAAAGCTAGCAAATCACGGCCGAATTTCAACGCTTTTAGTACCGTTAGGTTCGAAGCAACGGAACGGCCAATCAAAAAAAAAACTTTCCGCTCACCTCAGAGTCCCGATGTCACTCCACCTGCGAGCGATGGCCGTCATGTTTTTCATGGATGGCGACTCGAACGAGAATCCCGTTCCGCAAATCGTGTGCCACCGTGAGGGAGAGAGAGAGGGAAACTGACACACTTCTCGATCACCGCGCACGGAGGAAAGAGAACATTCTTCCGGTCAAGTGAAAAAGCCTGGCATGTACTTCGGCTCACTGTTTTCATTCTGAATGTCAACATTTCTTTCCGCAGATTCTTGTTGCGGCAGCGGAATTCCTCAGGCGTGAAGGAGGGGCCACGGAGAAAGAAAGGCGGGACGTCGATTTGTTTTTGAACGCCACGAAAGATGAAGATGTGGATAAAATGCCTTATATCCTTAGAATAATTCCGAGTAACCGAACTTTTTACTTTTGAGCATAGCAAAATTATTTTCCTCCATAAAAACTAGGATTTAAATGCAAGTGTTCGACAGAATAATTTAAGAATGAATATTGAATAATATTATAGCTCGTATTTACTTTAATTCTATTAACCATTCGATTAGCGATACAATTATTCCGAAGGTGGGGGAGGGGTATCAGAGATACTTCAAGCATCAGCTTCGGGTATATATATATATTTTTTTGGACAAATATTTTGTTCCATGCGGTTCTCCAATGTAGGGGATATTTTTCTAACGAAGTATTTCTGCACTGTTCTTGAGAACATAGCTTGTGCTCCTGTTAGCAAAGAAAAGACAAAACAAGATTCTAAACAAGGAAAATCAGGAAATAGTTTTTGATGCGAATAAATGGATTCATTTATTTACATCGAGATATACCCTATTTTTATACAATTTTCGACACGCAATTCCATTTCAGGGTCGGGAATATTTATTCGAGACGATAAAAATAATTTTCTTCAGAAACTGCTAAGAAACTCGCTGGGTTTCGGTGGGATTGCCACAAAAAATGCTCCGCTTTTCCATCTTTTACTGATTGCTCACACTTCGATCTACTCTTCTTGATTGCCCAGCAAACGGGAAATCCCTTCTGCATAACGTCCGAGAAAACGGGGAGGCACAGCCATCTTGGGTTAAGAAGGGGAAGTGATCCCGACACTGGCATTAACCTCTCTAGCGACACTGGAGAAGTTAACAAAATTGGATATAACTTCGTTTCTAGATGACGTGAGAAATGACCTGGTCATTGCACATCAATATAAAACGGTCACACACAAACAAGAAAAGAGGTTAATCCTAAGGTAGATTTCAAGTACAGTTTACGGACAAACACCATGATTTTTCGTGAGGTTAAGTTCAGATCTTCGAATTTTAACACCGGATAATCACGACCCATTAATAAAAATTATACAATGTAAAACTTATTCAGAAAAAAGGGAAAATCGTTTCTTTGTTTAAGGAACAGTGGAACTTGCGCTGGCTCATTAACTATTGCTATTTGAGATACCTTTTGTAGGTGTACAGTTTGCAGGAAAATTGGCAAGTATTTATGGAAAATAGAGACAAAATACACATGTGTCGCTCTGACAAGATAGGGTGGATGGCTGAGGGTTACTTTTTATGGAATGACCTCCTTTTTTCCCGCCATATAACTAATTAAGAAAGAGAAATGAAGGATAAGCCATTTTTATCTTTTTATTTGGAGTCCGGTGTACCTGCTTTTTTCTCCGCAGCTTTGACGTAGTTTTAACCCTTTGCACACGGATGGTGCCTTTCACTCAACATTCAGGGCGGTTCATCCATTCATTTATTATTTATTTAATTTTTAAAAACGATTGCATATTGGTAAAAAGACAGATTAATTTTTCAAAGAAATTCGACTCAAAGCTATGATGTATATTTATTTCTCAGGACAATAAACAGATATTTGCATTAGATGAATAATTATGCATCAACCTACTTTTCCTAGTGCAAAAGGTTAAATGAAGATCAATCTTGAAATTTTTGAAACACCAAAAGTAAAGCCATCATCTATGTAATTTTGATATCTATCTATGTAATCTATGATGTCTTTGTAAAAATAGATATATACATAAAAACATAGTCGTAGTATTTAAAATGTAGTTAGGTATCGTTGTTTTAAGAAAAAAAATCTGAAAAATTTAAAGAGCATTTGAAAACAATTTCATTTTCTCCAAAATTACTCGTTTTTGTAAGCGGAACGAAGTCAACATGCACTTCAAGAAAAACTGTGGCAAAAATGAAAAGGAGATTTTGGGAGAAGGATGAATCCATCTCAAAAAATATATCGAGGGGAAATGTGTCTCCTTCCTCGAAGCGAATATCAATTTTCGACTGATGCGAATCTTTGCAAATTATAAATTTAAATACCATTCCTGTTTTATCTGTCTTAAGATGGGCATCAAACATTTCGATTGCAAAAAATCTTGATGCAAATCGAATAATTGCATAAAAAATTTTATAATTTGGAAAATAACTGTCTTCATCGGAAAACCGAACTTTTTTTATATTTTTTTATATATGACAAATAATGTTAAATTATCATCAATGTTCGGAACTTTTAAAAATCAAAACAAAAGATTAAAATGAAAGCTGCTATGCATATTTTAATGTATCATGTCAGAGCATAATCTCTTGAACGGCCAATCATTGAAAACGTTTTACTGAATTAAACAATCGAATCCACTTTTAAAAAGATTTTTATTAATGTTTGAAGAGAGCATCTCAATAACAACAACAAAAATAAAATGGTAGATTTTGTAAACTTATGAATTAATCAAACGATTTAAACTATTTTTTTAAAAGATTTTTATTCAAGTTTGAAGAAAGCTTTCATAAAGTTAAAAAAGCTGAAAATATTATCTTTAAAAAAGTTACAAATTGGAGATTAAAAAAGTCTTTATTTCGCAACCATTTATCAATATTTTTGAATTTCTTGGGCTTATTTTTTTAGAAAGTTGAATTTTAAAATTGCAATTCCTTGCCCACGCATTTTTGTTGACACCAAAAACCTCATTGAAGCACCAAGTGCTCGTGCAAGTTAAATTATATTTTTATTCATTTTAATTGTTTCATTCAATTAGTCACTTTAGCATTACAAACGATCGAAAAAACCTTGTCTCGCATTGATTGTTTACAAAATATATCACGTTTCCTATTTGTGTCATTTCATACAATTGTGTGCTCAAAATGACCTTTTTTAGGTTTTATTTGCTGTAGTCATTAACTTATTTTTTTAAATCGGAGCTTTTGTAACTGCAATGGTGACATATTATTAAAAGTTGATTTTTTGAGATGCTCGTGCAGATAATAAAATTTCTAATTTTCGCTTACAGATTTTTATAGACGTCCAAAAAAAAACCTCATTCCCAAAACAACTTCATATCCTGACATGATAATTATTATTGATAGTTTAGACTAAAAGCACCTAATATATTACAATGGAAGGAATAAATATGATTTAATCTTGCATTTATACGATTTGAAATTATATCTATACGAAATGAATTTATGAGTAATAAAAAATTCACAAACGAGGTATTAGAAGAATAGAAAGTTATCTGTTTAACAAATAATTTAAATACTGGCTTAACTCTCCTGTCAGTTTGTGAATATCAGTTTTAAATAAACACTCTTTTTTTAATTGCAGTTATTTCTTGTGAATAAAAGTGCATTTTTACGAGAAAAAAATAATTAAGAACAATTTAATAAACGGCTATAGATATATAGACGACCTAATTTTGTTTAATTCGCATAATACTGATATTGTTATTGACTGCTACCCAAAAGAACTTATTTTAACTGAAACTAACAATAATCCACTTAAAGCCAACTATTTGGATTTCAATATAGAAATTTTAAATGGAAAAACTTTAATAGGTATTTATGACAAAAGAGATTATTTCAACTTTAAAATTATTAAACTCTCCAATTTCCATTCTAATGTAAATTCTAAAATTTTAAAAAATTTAATATTTTCACAATTTTTCAGGATTAAAAAAAATTGTAATAACAAAATTTCTTTTTTGTTAGCAACTAATAATCTCATTAAAAGCTTAGCCACTAACGATTTTCCCAAAAATTATTGCAACTTACAATCTTTAATAAGAGAGAGTTTAACTCATTTTCAAAACGAAAACAAAAACTTCTAGTTTATTTTCTTGGAACGTAGGTGAATAGATGGCGCTGATTGTACTTTTTAGACGATTTTCTGAATTACATGCTGATTTAAACGCGGCGGATTTTTCTTTCGTTCGACGAGGTAAAATGCTACTGATGGGTCTCGACTAGCTTCAGACCTTTTGGAGTCCTATATATTCGGATTTTCTCGTTGACTGTTATTTGATTGGTTTGAGTATTTCTCTTTTATTCTAATTGGATTCTATAAACTTATTAGTGAATTTTTTTTTTTGCTTCTTTTGTGTGCATTTAATACGGGTATATTTAGTTTTGTTTTGAGTCTGTTGTTTTGTTACGTTTGTTTTTAACATTTTGTGTTTTAATGTTTTTGTATTTCTGTGTTATTGATTATCTCCAAGACCTCATTTTTCCTGGATTTTTCAATTTCTTTATATTTAAACTTATTTTTTATTTGTTTTGTTTTGTTAGTTTTGGTTTCGTTTTGCGTGATTTTTCTGGTTGCTTTTTATTAAGATATTCTTTTTTTCTTGGGATTTTTGGGTCACGGGAAATCGATTTTTGACTTATTGTCAGGTTTCTCACAGAAAAAATCCCTTTTTGAATCCCTGCCTGAGGGTGACCCTTGAAAAAGTCTTCAGGCCGGATTCATTGTATTATTATTATCTCTACTTTTGTTTTAAAATTATTTTTTTTTTGCCAATTTTGATTAAGTCTAACTGCTTATAGCTCAGCCACTAGATTTACATCAACAGAAAATGGAGAAAAAATTAATTTTTGTTAAGGCACTTTTTAAAAATCTGAAAATTAATCATCAAATGCATTACGCAAGATTTGAATTGGATCCTCATACTACATTTTCATGTGAGGAAATTTTTCATGTCAGCGAGCTTCTCCCATACGAAAACTCGTACTCGCAGGCAGTCATGAAGGGAGCAAACTGAAAAGCCGTGAAATAAAATGTAAATAAACTTAATAAACAACTGTACATTATTTATTCTGATGCAAAATCGTTTTCGTATCCGATTTTTTCCCTCTTTGTTTGAAAAAATCTCTATTTCATTTTAAATTAGTCTTATTTTATTAACAACATTCGCGGGCCAACTTCAAAGGTCACGCGGGCCATAGGCTGTCCATCCCTCATCTTAGTAATGAAGTAGACACTTTTTTCTAGTTTATTTGACTCCCAGAATTGAGTACATTTTTTGAGAAGCACCCTTAACAGTAGGACGAAACACAGCTTCTGTGTCGGGTGCAGCAGTGTGATCGGCCGAATCAAAGCAAACGCAGCTTCAAATGACATCATCGATTTCATTGAGCTCAAGGAGCAAAGCTGTCTTTGGTTTTCAAGTTCATATCAACTTTGAGTTCAAGCTTAACATTTGCAGAAAAGTAAATTATTTTAAATTTTTTTTCTTTATTATATGAAGAAATGGATATACATATGATACAAAAACCTACAGTCTTAATTTTTGCTGTGTTTAAACCAATATTTTGATGTCTAATATCTCTTTATGCTGTCTTTTTTCTCTGACTTGTTTCCATTTCAGTTTAGACACCTGCACTGTCCCACCGCCTCCTAACTTCCACATCTCACCAGCGGGCGAACGTTTGGATTTAGCGTCCACCAGACCCGGTTGCGCGACGGTGGAATCATGTTTCGAATCTGAGACCCTAGGCTTCCGAGGTCGCGACCCCCCCCCCCCACACACACAGCGGGCTACCGCAGTCTTAAATATGACAGTAAACAAATCAAAACCGAATAAAATTTACGTTAAATAATTTTTTTTGAGATTAAAAGGAAATAATATATTTAATATTTGAATATATTTCAAAGATTTTTAAATTTTTTTTATTAATATATGTCATTGTTTTTAGATTTATGCAGCTCTTATTTTTAATATTACTAATGTGTGTATTTTCTTATTTTAACAAGAATGCTTTTAATTGTGCAGAAAAATTAAATGTAATCTCTATGTAAAAAAGGCACTCATTACTACGTTCCCAATACTGGATTTTGAAAAGATATAAAACTATATCCAGCTAGCCATTAATCTAAAAATTTCTTTAAATCTTTCACTGATGGTAACTGAATAATTTCATGAAAAAAAAACTTCAATAAAGATGCATATAGAACATCTTGAACATGGAAAACGATCAGTTGTGTAGTATAGGCTTTGATAACATATTCAGAACTTTTGTTTTTGACTAATCAAGAAAGAAAATATTTTAAATTAAAATTTAAAGGATTCTCTGGTTTAATTTTTGTTTCTCAGCAAATACTTAATCCTAATTAAATGTCCTGCCCCTAGTGTGGCGTTGAAGTTTGGTGAGCAGGGGGGGGGGGCTGCCAACTCAGGTGCCATCCACGTCCTTCAAACTGCGTGAAAAAACGGGAACTTAACCCTTTGCCGTCGATGATGCCTCTTAGGCAACATTCAAGACGGTGCATCATTTTGCCATTTTATTTATTTATTTTCAATTTTGATTATTGAAGAATGAAGAATTTCAATTTTGATTATTACAGAATGGTAGAAAGACCGAGTAATTCAATTTTAAACACACACAAATTTGGAGCAATAAAGTATCCCTTGTATATTGAATCATTATGCATCGAATTACTTTTCCTAGTGCAAAGGGTTAACACAAATATGACAAACTAAACGAATGAATCAATGAATTAAAAGATCAATATATTTTTTTATATTACTAAAAACATGCATATTTGCTGAATTTTCGGCACTTTGAGCAGCAGTTTAAACGAAAAAATTTGGAAACACTTCTGGAGATTCCCTATAATAGCTTTTAGATTATTGAGTTTTGATCCAATTCAGTTTGAAACAGACTTTGAATGATGCTGACAATCTTTTTACAAGAATTGCATTGGGTTTGTTGCTATTTAATACCAATAACTAGCCCGTTTTATGTAATTGTCTTTAATTTTTTAAATGTATTACTGTGATACTGATAATTTTGTAAAAGTTTCCAACACACTTTAAATAATTAAAGATGATAAATTAGAATTTTTAGTTTTCCGATTCACTTCAGTGATGAAAAGGGAAGTAAGAAATCTGTGGCATTCATCTGAACACAAATCTTCAAAACCACCCCGAACACTCATCCTCTTGGGAATGTGGAAGACCACCGCACGGTCTCATTTCGGCATCATTCAAGCCATTTCGCGATAAAGGCACGAATCACTCTTTTCTTCATACATTTGATCGCCCCAACAACTCGCCACAGAGGAAGCGTCCAACGTACACTGGATGGCAATTGTACTATTGAAGAATTTTGAGAGTACGTGAACGAACAGAAAAATTATTGATATTCATTTCAAGTTCGAATCTAAGATAATTTTGGGACATTTTATTTCATTCTGTTAAAAATCAAGTTACAAAAATTAAATTTACAAGATATAAAAATTAAATTTAAAAATGTTACTTCAGTTTATTAGATTAAATTAACATAGAGCACATCAAAATTTTAATTTTTTTATAAATGCGTTCTGTACACAAAGCTATACATTTATTCTTTTTTAATAAACTTACAAAATCTCTCATTTTATTTATTGTTTTGGTACTTGTTATGGCGACCAAAAAGCGCCAAGGCAAAGTTTTTTCAATCTCCAATCTATATAGCATATGTTTCGCACATTCAGAGCTTTTCATAATAAACCGATGCACTTCAGTATACTTTTTAAAATTTGGCGAAATTCTTGGCGTTCTGTGGTCACCGTTATTAGTCGCGGTATTAGTCATTCGTTTAAAAAGAACAATCATTTTGGTTATCAAAGCTTTTCTGCGGAAGCCCATTGCGTTATCAGAGACATGGAGTGTCATTTTTGTGCAAAAATTGATTATCTCGTGTCTTTTGTTCCCAATGCACGAAACTTTATAAACAAAGATAATTTAATTAGCATGACAGCCATTTTAGTACTTGAGCGCATATGACACTGGTCAATGAGTTAGAAAGACACACAACCGTTGCTTAAGTATCTACTTGAACAGGTGGGAATGGGTTTTAGATTTTTTGAAAAGACTAAGAGAATAGATTACTTATTTTTCTGATGCCTGTGCAGTATTAGTCATACCTCTTGTTTGGAAGCAAACTCGGGGACTCACATAATTCCATAAGTTATTATGATTTAGCCAAACATAAATATTAGGAATCAAAATCTCTTCTGCTAGCGTTGCATCGTGTGTATGTTGCTTCAAAAAGAGCGATGCTGATTTCGGTTTATCTTTGGCCGTCAAAATTCGGTAACCTAAGGCTTGACACGCGAATTGTGGAAGTGTACAAAAGATTTCGAAACCATCAGTGATTGTTTCATTCATCTTTATTATCATTAAAAGAGCGAAACAAAACATATCCATTTGCGCAATTTACTAACACCTTTCCATTAATTCATTTTCTTCTCTGTTTTGTAAACATTTTGCAATTGCTTTTAAAATTCGCTTCCTGATAACATAGACTTGAGATTTTAAACATCATTCCGAACTGAATGGCTACGTCATATTCTTCTTGTGTACAGCCGACCACCCCGCCACCACTGAACGTAGAAGTATCGAGTCATACAAGAAGGGAGACTCGGAGGGCTGCGTCATATTAGCTTGCTTTCGAGTCTCTCTTCTTGTCTGTTCGGTACAAACCTTGAAAAACAGCTTCGGTACAAATTTTGAAATCTATTAAAAACAAACTTTTCATTAAATACAGATGGGTAAGTGGCTATCTCATCAAGAAATTAGTTCAAAATCGTACATACAAGACTGAAAAACAGAATATAATTATTTAAATAAAAAGAAATGAACGTACCACGTTTCTAAAATTGATTAAAAAGTACAAAATAGTTGTTCTGAAAATTTGCAATCCCCTATTTCCAAAATCATCTGTATGGGAGAAATTATTCATTCGAAAAATGACACTTGATTCTTTTTATTTAAATAATTATTTACTTATAATACGGAACGCATTGCATCGTCCAAAAATTCGAATTTGAAATTTCGACGAATACCCTAGTTTCAGACTTCCCTGAGTTCGGAAAACACACTTTTGATATGACGTCTGTCTGTGAACATAATTCTCAAAAACGTCTTGAGCTAGACTAATGAAATTTGGTATATGAACTTTAGACCAAAATATATGTTGATATCGTGTTTTGAACGAAATCCATTCTTAGGAAGCCAGTTTGTTTGGCGCTCTGAGTGCAAGTGAACTAGGTAACTACAGTGCGTATAGAACTCGATAGATAAAATTTGGAATACGAACTTAGCATCTAAAATGCAAGTCCTTACCAAATGTTTAGCTAAATGTGTTTGTCTTTTCACATACCTATAAACGCAATAATATAAGTTCAAAAAAATTCGGTATGTGATCTTTCGACTATAATCATAGTTCCTTGTAAAACTTTGATTTTGATAGGTTAGAAAAAGACATTAAAATAATGCTCGGGTGATAGATTGAATAAAATTGCTGGATTCATGCCAGTTACCTAAATTCCGCAACTATTTCCGCCAGTTTCAAGGCCCTCAATTTATTGTGGAAGGAGGGTGAAAAGACCCTTTTAAAAGAATTTTCACATGATTTCCTTTAACTTTTACATGTGAATCGATAGAACTTATCAATGTTTTGTTAAATGTCAAAATAATAGATAGATAGTCAAGACACTGAGTCAAGATATCTTCATTAATCATTCTTTTAGTGGCATAGCTTTTACTCGAAAACTGAATGACTTCCAAATCGTAACCTCTTTAACTTTTTATTTTAACTTTTACGATTCGAACATAATTGCTTTGCTACACTTCCCTGCCCTTCCATAAAATGAAGATCATACTAAACACATCTCAGTTATAGATCTAATATAATTATTCTTCTGAAAATTTAGGAAATGGAATTTAATCACTGATCACGCGTGATTATAACCAATATCAATAACAACACACATGCACGTGGTCGGTGTAGAATTGTTGGCGTGTATAGTTTCCGGGCCTCTAGAATTCAGCTCCTACGTCCTTCAGCTTTGGTTGGTTAATATTAGCTAAATTCGAACACTTCATGGAACTTACCTCAGTACCTTCACTTATTTTTAACATATCTCGCAAAATTTTCTTCAGTCGACTGTTTTAACTCTGTGTCCGGCTGAATGGTATTTTGATGTGGAAAGAAATCTAATGCCAATTTTACTGTGAAAAATTGTTAGAGTGGTAGTCGAAAGCAAGCCACGATAATTGGTTCTATGCAGGGGTGGACGTTCAATTTTCACTTTTAAATAAAAGGGTATTAATCTGAGAGGGCGAATTGAGGTATGAATACTTTCTGCAAAATAGTTGCCGATATTCAGAAGATAGGTAAGTAGGCTATCCTAATGATATCAACAAAGCATTTTCTTTAATTAGACTAAGCGTACATTTTTTAAAACAAGCATACATTTAGAAGTTTCGTATTTGAGCAAATTTTCTGAATTATGTTTAAGTGTATACTTACAGGGACGAAAAAAATCCTGGTTAAAATTTCAGATCCATATCTGTATTCTTTACAATTCATTTTTATAGAAAAGACAGAATTAACATGTAAAAATGCATGTAAGTACTTTTCTACTTGTCTGGATTCGCGGAAAAATAAAAGAAACCTTGCTATAAAAGGTTGCGAAAGAAATCTTACTTGAAAAAGGATGCAGATATCAATTGGAAACTTTTACTTTGCGTTACTTTTTGTGTAACACTTATTGTAGCACTTATTTAAATAAAATATCAAACGTTTCATCAAAAAAGCGATGAAGATAATTTACAAAATTTGCCCTTTTAAAATGTTTCTGCATGCTTAATAAAGCTCCCTTGACTTTTGATAAGATGATATTTTTTTAAATTATGATTTGTTTTAATGTGAGAACCCGTGCTTCAGCTTTCCTGCCTGACACCTGGGAGCAAGCGGGGAAATCTCCGGTGACCGAATCAACGACTTTCAATGGAATTGGCTTCTATGGTTTTCGACAGGAGGCGAAGGGGGGAGTACAGATCTATCACCCTCGAACAATTAGTAAATACAATTAAATAAGCTATCGATACATTGTTTTGTGAGAAATGATTTACATTCAGATACAAAATCAAAGGAAGACGACTTTTCATTACATGACATGCTCACATTCTAGAAACAACTTCTGTAAATATTTCAATCGAAAGAGGAATCGGGAAAATCATCTTAATTTTCGATCATTTTCCATGGGCACAGTCCCTTACGCGTAGAGCTAATGTAGAACGATTAAAAAAGAACGAATCTTCAAAAATTTCATTTTAATGTTTGCATTGCCCAAAAACTCCAAGTTTCTCAAAGTGTAATAAATTTCTAACAACACTGAAAATATTAATTTTTTTTTAACTTTTCAGATCCTTATAAAGAATTTCTTTGGAGTTTAAATTCAGAATTTATTTTTAAAAATCACATCTCTCCCCCCCTCAATATAACTTTAAAAAATGCATACACACTTTGATATAATCATCAGAGTTTCATGGCCAAAATGTATTACTGTGAGAATAAACCAGTATATTTACCTTAAAAATTCCTTTTAACAAATATTGATTATATCAATCATCATAATTATAATTATTCTATAAAAGAAAATCTTCATTTGAAAGTTGATTTAAATTTGATAATTTTTTTAAATGCGAATTATCTTCGTCGCAATAATAGCCCATTTAGAACACACGGGAGGTTAAGAATGGCAAATATTTTAAAATAAGAATGGATACAGTTTTAAAAATCACGCTTGACCATTTGAATATATAAAGCTATTCACAACTTATTTAGGATTGTTAAGCTTGTGTTTAGCTATTTTTCTAATGCTATCAAGAATAATAGAATCAATTTAGGAGAATGAAACTCTCCAAAAGAACATTCAAACCATATTTGATAATGAAGTATAGCGATCCAAATTTAGAAAATGTATTAGCTTTCGAATTGGACTGACATCCTAGCTATAAAGAAATGTTACCTGTGCCCAAACCATGTTTATATTTACAATTACATTTTTGTTAACCATTTGAAACTTATAAATATTTTGTTTCAAAGAATAAGCTGTACTAAATTCCAAACTGCATTTTAAATAACTAGAAAATCCTCTTTTTAAAATTTACAGCATTTCAAAATAATTCGAAAGATGATTGCATTGAACTCAATTCACTCACTCGACAATTCCAGCGGGGCACGAAAATGCTACTTAAAAGATTAATATTTCATCATCATTAAAGAATCAAACTTCCATCATATGTTTCCGTCTTTAAGGAGCAAAGAAAGAGGAATTTTTTTACACTTTTAAGAATAATTGCGATCGAAAAGGTCTAAGCGATCATCATTACTTCATTTTAGGGACGAAACAAGCTGCAAATGCGAGATATATTTGACGCGGCTAAAGCATAGGAACCAAGATTATTACTTAGGTCTTTTCGCAATTATTCTTAAAAATTCTTCGCGCAAAATTAATTAAAATATGGAAGGGAAAAATTGAAAGGGTCACAATAGACATATCCGAGTAATTGCTATTTATCCCTTTTACCGTCCTCTCCTGTCTACAAAATTTTTTGCTTTTCCTCTGTTTTTCATTTCATTAGAACAAACAAAAATAAAATCTCAAACAATTTACAAAGCGTTTATAAATTTTAAAATATAGAAAAACGCTTGAAGCGCCTTTTGGCTGCCCTGCAGAAGTTTTACTTGAACGCGCCAGATGCGTTACGGAGAACGATGAGTTTAATTATAAAAATATTAATGGTAATGATAATGAGTACAAGAACCTGAAGATGTAACAATTTTAAAACCATCTTTTGCATCACTAAATATAAGTACAAATTTTAAGCAAAGAAACAAAGTGATGGCCTTACGCATCTATTTCATAGAAAAATAGAAGTAGTTTTCGAAGAGAAAAAATCTCACCCTATGTGTGTCGTGATGACCCTCACCGCAGCGATCCCAGCAGCCGAATTCAAAGCATTCGCCCTCGGAGAAGAAATGAGCGAGATGCTCCCCACTTTCCTTGTGCGTCAGCGGAACGCACTTTCCCCAGCCCAATCCCTGCAATACGATGTCACGAAACATTCTATCACGTGAGAGGTCAGTACTGCTTCGGTACAGGACAGCAAACCCTTTCAGTCAAAGGAATTCTCACGACATTGTTTTTTTATTGATTATTTTTTTATCCTCTACCTGCACACTTAAATCAGAAATTTAGACATTGGAAAGTGGAAAATGTAAACTTGATTCAAATATTTCAATATAATGTTAACATAGATGGATCTTCCCCTCCCCATTATATTCGAAATTCGATAAACAAAGATCATGCAAAAGTCTGTTTTCCTTATTTGTCCCCGTTTAAGGGCTCGTCAAAACTTGAGATAAAAATTGTTTTTCCAATTCCTATCTTTCCGATGATCTTTGATCAGTTCTGCCCGTTTCCAGCAAGTTTTCGGAATTTTAAATAACTATTATCAAACTAGCTTTCTGTGGTACATGAAATGAAGAGTGAAGCGATCCACAGCTATCAATTACCATCAGAAATAGCAATCATTTTGTGAAGAATGAACCCACTTTGAATCACGTGCCAAATATGTCTCTCCAAAAGTGACTCAAAGCAAAGGACAGGAAGGATTAAAAAATGATTCCACTTACATAAGAAATAATTTGTGTTTTGAAACCTTTCAGGAAATATTGAGCTCTGGCAGTTCAAGTCGTCACGATGAATATCTCATAAAATGCATTATTCTCCATCCCATCCGGTTGATTGAATAATAGGGCCCGTCTTTCAATGGAAAAAAATAACTGAACGTAACTTCTTATATTTTGGCTTGATTGATCAGTTTTTGAATTTTACTTTCATAATACCGATTCACACATTCCTTGCCTTGTTCAAGTTGCAAATCAAACAATTTGAAAGAAAATCATTAAATATTTTGTTGCTATATCGGCTAGTGCAAAGAAACATATCATACAGTTGTTTACAGTGTTACTTATCATTTTCTCCTGCTTCAGTTAGTAATCTCTGTGTAATTAACCCACAGCTAATAGCCTCAAAAATGTAGAGATTGCCTCTGCAAACATCAGCATTTCTCTGTAAATTCAACCCACTGTCAGCATTTGTGTTTAGGTGTCCTTGTTCCCTGCATTTGATTAATATTTCATCAAAACACTAAATACAGCTGTAGAGGAATTTTTTTTTTGCTTCTATTTTGGGCTTATTTAACTGATTCGATAACTGCTATAGGCACCGGAGGACACAAGACGGCTTTATGTTATGTCATAGTTTCTTAATTTGTGAGATTTAAAATTTTAGTCTGGAAATTCCGTTGAGAACTAAAAGAGCAATTGAACTCCCAGCATTAACAACAAAAGAAAGCCCTCCACGCAAGAAGTAAAAACAAAAGTATGAAGAGTTGTTTGCTTGAGTTACTTCTAAATTTTCTAGAATAGTGTTTGTGTGTGACGCGCGTAATAGGAATAATAAGTATTTACTTTACAGATTGAAATAAAATTTCCTCGGTTACTTTTCCTCAGAATTATCTAAAGGGAAAAAATGAAGATATTCGTGACATAAAACAGTTGTTCTTTCCAGTATCTGTTTATATTCATTTTATTTGCGAATTTTAACGACTTGTATACAAATTGGCAGCAAAATTTAATCCGGGAATAAGAACAACAGTCTTATTTTTTGCTGACATCAAAATTATTGTTTACAAACCTGGCATTTAATACGAGTTGCGAGCCATGAATGAATTCGTTTCGACATTTTCACGTTTTTGAGGCTGTTTTTAGAGTTAATTCTGAAGAAAAAAAAGATTTAATTTTCAAACAAAAAGGAAGAATGATTGACTTTTCATTTCAAATCCTGCCTGATTTAAAACATTCTCTAGTAATAATAATTTTGGGGGAAGAAAAGAGTGTAATAAAATATTTGTATTTATGTAACATCTTGGTTTTAACGAAGCTAATTCAAACGCCATTTGAGCAAATAAGAATCACAAGGAGAAAAAAAAGCTAAAATTAAGCGAAGAAAGAGAAATCTGTTTCAAAGACATTTCCCTGAATTTTGTTCTCTTTTTATTCGTAACAAATTTGAAATTTGTATTGCAGTAACGAACAACAGTCATAAATCTCCCCCTTCCCCCTTTTTTTGAAATAATTTTTTTTTTCGAACTGGCGATCTAAAAAAAACGTGTTAATTTGTAAAAAAAAAACTAAATTTTCATTATTTTGTAAGGCAAAATAATTTCCTGTCAAAATACTAGATTATAGTTTTGAGACAGAACTTAAAAGTGGTGCACGATATCAGCTCATATCATTGCTTTAAATGTGGTTAAGTTTCTGCTTTGCGCTGACTAGATGATCGGGAATAAAAGCTATGAAGTTTAATAAATGGAGATAAATTAAAATTTAAAAGAAATCTGTTTTAAATGATATCAGAAATGCACAAATTACATTTCTACAGGTGTTATTCGAAATGAGACAAAGACAAAATTTCAACTATAAATAATTCAGTAATTAAAGTTGAACCTGTAAGCTGTTTATAATGTTATTATTTACTAAAAAAAGTAAGTTGTACGAAGTAAAATTCTGGGTTCTAAGAATTAAAAAAACAAAACAAAAATAAAAAACATTTACCTTTGAATTTCATTATATAAAATATTATTTTTATTAAAATACCTTTCGCCAGAAGAAAGATTTTGCATTAAATTTATTGAAATCTAAACCAAAATATGTTTTTACGAAATACTTTATTTCGGATTTATATTAAATTGCATATTTTTGAATACAGTATTATTTCAAAAGCTACTCCTTCATCTTGTAGTTAAAATAAAAGTTTTAAAAAAAATGTAATTAAAAAGTAAAATTATAAAAAAGATCGTATTTTTAAGTTATAGGATATTAGTTTGATTGAATTATATTAATCTAAAGTTTTAAAGTTAAACTGGGGCTATTAGGGGACGGACCTCGTCATCTTGAATCACGATCAAATGGCGAGGACGACATCTGATCTGGTATCCCCCTCACCAAGCTTCCACACCACACCAGCGGGAGGACGTTCGACCCCGACGTATTTAGCCAGCAGATGACCCGCTTACACGAGGGTTCTTGGGGAATCGAGTCTTGAACCCGAAGCCAAGACCTCACAACCGCGGTCACAGCGAGCAGGATCGTAAATGCAGAAACAGCGGGCAAAATATAGTTTATCTCCTCACTCTGTAATCGAAACGCGAGCCTTTTGGCCTGAGAAATGGACATTTACACTATGTTCTGGTAAATGGTATTTAAAATTTTAGTTAAAACTATTGCGGCATTTCTTTCAGTCTAATAAAAAATTACTCATTACTTTGTTTTCACCGTTGAAGTGTTCCTTTGAGTTATAGTAGCCTCCCACTTCCTTTGTTGTATCCTTCTTTTCCAGTCACATATCCAACTCAACATTATTTCATAGAAGAAAGAGAATTTTCCCAACTTTCGTTCGTGAAACTGCCGAGTTCATTTCCAGTGAAGGATTTCTTTGATTCTTGGACTGTCTCTCAAGATCTCGATCTGCATGATTATTTTTCCAATTTCTATAATTCTTACTTATATTACGAATGGAAATTGTTTCATACTACGTTATTCCAATTTTAAGATTTCTGGAGTTTATTTAAAGAAATCTATTTGTAAGAATTCTGATTACTGAATTTCAGCAATATTATTTGATGGAATAGTGAAACCTTAAAAAACAGTATGTCAAAGGAAATGATCAGTTGATTTGTTGTGCTTAGTCGCGTTTTTAAGATACATGAAAGTGTGACATAATCTTCTTTAATCCTTCTAATATTTCCTACTCCTTTAGAAATCCCAGATTTATTTTTACTTAACTGAAGTGAAGGGATTTTCAATAGCTCGCTTTCCATAACTGGATTATCATTTTGATTTAAACCAATTTATCCAGAAACAGGTGTCTTTTAAGGAGGAAACTTTTCAGTGATATTAAAACTACATCTACAAAAACATTTTAAAATCCCAATGAACGAAGAAGATAATGGTGCCATAAAAAAAGAAAATTCATTTGAAATAATATAAGAAAAGGAGCAGAAGACTCAGTGCTGGAAAATCAATAATTGGATTTATGGGTGAGATAAGTAAGAGAAATGGTAAGAAAAATGCATTTTATTCTTTTTTGACATCCTTCTAATAAAGCGATTTCAAGAATTCAACGAAATAAGAATATCATACTTGTTAAATAATATTCTGTCTGTCATATTTCAGAAAAAAATGGAATACTAATTCCTGCAGGCATGTTTGAATATTGAAATCCCTCTAGTGTTGTCCTCTGCTGTCTTTGCGCAACCAAATTTAAGCATTTTGCAAAAGCATTAACATCTTCAAAATTCGCCGGTTCGATCCCCAGCTAATCACAGGAATGAGGCTTCGGTGGAAGGAGCTCGCATTCTGCATCTCATCTTCTGGATGCGATGTGTGGAAAAGCCTTAAAGTAGTTGGGCCTTTGGTGCTTTCGAAGTTTGAATGGGCCTTTCAAAAGTGTTTTGCTCGGTTTCCAGCGACAGACTCTTTAAATGAAATTTAATACATGCTTCTTCAAGGTCGACATTTGCTGCTAAATAAAAATACCTATCTGAACATACAAGCTTATGAGTCTAAATAATCGAATAGGACATAAATTAAATCTGAAACAGCAAATTAATTCTAAAAAATTAAAAAAAGTCCGAAACTTTATAACAACCTAACCCTTTACGTATTAGAACGTAATACATTTTTAAAATTGATGTTCCGATTATTTTTTTTTTGTAATACTAAATGTTTTAAGTTATGTCTGTGTCATGATTAATGTGAAATAAAAGAATTTTTGCATAAAATCTATTGCTTTTAAATGTCCACAAAATTGTGCTCAAAATGCAAAATAAATAAATAAATAAAAATATTTATCCAAAAGGTTAAGTAAATATTAGGAAATCGAATTCGTTTCAAAATTTCTAGAAATAAATAATAAAAACTAGTTTCTGAGAAATTAAAGTAAAGGAATAAAATTTGAATGGATCGGCAAGATATTAATCCATCTCTGCTTATATTGACGTAACATCGTAACAGATTACATTCATTATAATTACACCACTAATTACATTTCCTTAATTACATTCGAAAATTAATCCGCTGAAAATAGATTCATATTGTTGATGGAATATTTATCTACGCAATTGCAGAGGACGGAAAACCCATATTTGTAAATTCATTGAATTAATCGAAAGTAAATCTACATCTCTTGAGTTAAAAGACAAATGCCGCTCCTCCCATCTTCATTTTCCATGTAAACAAATGCATGACAATTTCAATTTTAAATCGTCGAATCCATAATAGGAATGAATTAACTGAGAAAAAATTAAGAGCTCTGAATTTGAAAAAATTCTCAGATGTATTTATTAGTTATATAGAAATATTGAATTTCAAATAATACTTTTTAAAAGATTTTTTCTTCTTTTTTCGGTACTTGTTGCTGATTGGATACAAATACCTATCGAGGTATTCGAAACATTTGTTTGTGTCTGCACACGCACGTAAGCGTTGGGCTATTTATATATATATATATATATATATATATCGGCAAGATAACGAAAACTGAAATATCTTCGGGGGAGGGTGAATACAGAGTTTTGGTCTTTCCTCCCTGAGACCTTGAGAGTTTATTCACTTTAACAAATGGGATTTGACAAATTGTACCCGGTGTTCTTTCGCACGCGTCATCCCCGAATTTCTAAAAAAATGGCGGGAAGAAACAGGTTGAGCACACGCAGGCTGATTTGCGAAAGATTTAGGTATTCCCGAATGCTCAAGGATGTCTCGCTGGCAGAAAGGGAATTACCACTAATGGAGTTCCTACATTTTTATGTCCATTTTTAACTACGACACTTTCTTAGTAAACTGAAGACATTTAATAGCTGAAAATCTCATCGTAAAACATTGGAATGATGACATCCTCTCACATCCAGCGAGATAACAAGTCACAAACTTCTGGAAAACAAAAACATAAATTTTCACTATCAGATCGAATTCTTCGAACCTCTAAAAAAGGCACAAAGGAAGAATGTTTTCCTCACTGCTTTCACCGACATTCTTTCTTGCATCTAGAAATTAAAATTCTGAAAATATTCTTCCATCTTTGCTTTATTTTGAATCTTTTTAATTGAAATTATCAGCAAAGAATTCTAAAGCCAGAGCTGAAATATTTTGCAGCAATAGAAAAACAGAAATGCCGCGAGTTTTTTTTTTCTGATGAATAACAGAACACAGAGAAAGCAATTAAAAATTGCCGTAAACACGAAAAGCAGCTTAACTTCTTTGTGACAAAAACTGCTGAGCCTCAAAATGTTATTGAAAAGGAGTCGATTTTTAGACTAGCGATTAGGAAACGAGATCCCAGTCTTATTTTCTTCAGTCTTTTACTTCTTGCCTTGCATTGAGAATGTCTTCTTGTAACTTCAAAGACAACCAATTAGCTTGAGCAAGCACAAACTTTTAATACAACTATAAAAAAATTCGTTTCATAATTTAAAACTAACTTCTGAAAAATTCGTAGTTTTACCGCAGCAAAAACATGTAATATTTAAAAAATTTTGGAAAATTTAACTTATGGTTAAATATTTATGAAATGCTTCTCCAAATGTTAAAAAAAATGGAAAAAGAAAGAAGGAAATAAAAACCACCTATTTCGAAGAACCAGTGGAAAATTCGAACAGAAATTTTTGGGCCCCAACGTTCTTACTAGGAAAATGAGCAGCATGATGCAATAAATTTCCGAAATTTCTCAGCCAGCAGAAGTTTCAACATTCAAATATTAGTACAAAGCGATGCGTGAACAATTTCACTTTCCTGCGCGTGTGACAAAACCCTTGTGACCATTATGATGGTGAAAGTATTTTTCTGCAAAAGACAAAACATGTGATGTCAAGTTATAGGAAAGTACCCGGTCACAAGTAACAATCATTAGCATACATTCGAAAACAACATCGCTTCACCACTGAAATAGAAAAAAGAATCATTACTCAAATGTCTGTTTTCCTCTATTTAGCTTTAATTGATATCTGCCATTCTGTGCCATTTTTTTTTTTTAATTCCGAGCGGACTTTTCACAATAGTCCTTTCTACCTCTTTCTGACGACGGGTTAAAAACATTTGTGCTAAGAGGAGTTTTTGCGGGTATTTCTTTCTTCTGAATCATCACTGTCACACGAAACCTTTGCAGCTCGATGACATCACATTTTACAAAAGCTTTTTTCTCCCTCTTTGTCTGTAGCTTTCTTTGACAGGTAAATTTTAAAGAGTGAACTAAATATTAGAAACGGATGATTAGTAAATTGATTGAAGCCACATGTTCTTCTAACTATACTCTAGTCATTGTTGGTTATTGCTTGGGGCACTTGTCAAAAAAAACGAAAGCCAGTGGACTAAGTCGGCGATAATTAAGCCAAGTTTTAGCGTCTCTTGTTTCAGTAGCGCCATTTCGTACCAAGAGTGAGTCTTAGCTATTGATGCCCCACAGCCCTTTTCACAGGGAGGACTTCAGTCATAGGTTTCACTCGCTCATCCAGAGATCGTAATTCAGACCTGAAACAGAGAAGAATCACCTCTGGACCAGTGCCCCTAGTGGTGTTTTCCCGAATCGAAGGACTTGTGGCTACGACAGATTTATAGGGGGTATTAAACACCGTGTAGACAGACGGTCTTAGGATTTCAGACTCACAACCCAAGGGGCGAGAATATAACGTCCCACCAACCAGGCTATCCTGGCCCCTGGAATCATTTTAATGAAATTACAGAAATTGTGACTTGAAAAATCGGTTTAATAAAAATGCTAATCAATCTGTAATCGATGGATGTAACAGATAATATTTCCGAATGTTTTGTAGAAGTGAAAGGCTGGTAAAAAGACCAAAAAAAGGGCAGAATTTTTGCACCACATTCCAGAGTTCTGGATACTGTGACTTGTCTTAAAAGCAAATAATAGTCAACAACCTTTTAGTGCAATATGTTTTAATAAGTAATTACACGCGTCACAGGTACAGATATATAAAAAATATAAAGTTGTTTCAGCTTTAAACGGGCCGTTTGTTAACAATTTTCTGAGGCTATATTCCATGCACCATATCACACACTCATCGTCTTACCACATAACACCACACATCCTCACGTCATTCTATCATAGTTTTTCTCGTTCCCACTTTTGAATTCTTACATAGAGGGCGCTAGCCAGTACAATACCAAAGCATTTAACGATGAAACCTAGTTTCACTTGGTTGTATGCAAATGCATAAAATGCCGTAGCTTATAAGGCCATCTTCAACTTTGTTTATCTTTTTTCAGAACAAATATAGTTTCATGAAAGATCAAATTGCCCTTTTAAAGATATGCGAAATCATTTATGAGACTTTCATACTTTTAAACCATGGTTAGATAAGGAGGAGGATGCTGTAACCAATGCCACTTTACAGAGAGGTTGTGATTCACCCAGTACACTGAGCGTGCATCAATCTCGCATATTCTAAGGATTTTTGGTCTTCAAGACTCCTCTTCGTTGAAAGCTAAGTGGAGAAATAATTATAAAATGCTAAAACGGCCTGTTTCCTTTTATGTGCATCTCTTTCTGTATACACCCTTCCTATTCAATTCATTAATAAGAGTCGCAAGGCTAAATAACTGGAGAGTTTTCTACTGAACCCAATATTTGGTTTTCTCCAAAAGTTAGACGCACAAGAAACCCTCACCCATCAGCCATTTTTAATTCATTGCAATTGCATTTGATTTTAGCATTAATTGATTGCAATCACATTAGTTAAGTAAAAATGAATGCAATTATAATGAATTAAGGAGGATGAACACATGCCAGAATACATTGATATTATTTAAGGATGAAAATTGTAGCAGAGGAGAAATATTTGCAAAACGGAAAACTGGCAATGTTTTATTCTTGAATAGGTCTATCTGTTAATGCTCGGATATTTTATGGCTATAATGTGCATAATCAATGAATATTGTATTTCAGTTCTGAAATTTTGCTATTTAAACAGAGTTAATTTCTATTTTCATGATACTCTTTTGACAAAAACTATAAAGTTCTTATTTGTTTATCTACTTAAAGCAAATGATCTGATAATTTTAGCTTTCTAAGTATGTAAATGCAAGCTAGTGATTTTATAAAAAATAATCTTCTGTATGGTTTATGGTACACGAAATTTTTTAAAGAAAATATTCTGTTTTAAACAAATGCTTTTTAAATGAACTCTGTGTGTGTGTGTGTGTGTGTGTGTGTGTGTGTGTGTGTGTGTGTGTGTGTGTGTGTGTGTGTGTGTGTGTGTGTGTGTTACTAACTGAGCTAATTTTCGATTTGAACTGCGCCTCCACGTGAAGCTATTATGTTCGTGATTTTGGAGAGCACCTGAAGATAATATTTCGAGAAATCAAACCCTAGACGTGTCAGATACCACACAAAACAGCAGTTATTGATACTTGAAATAAATATTTCAAATCAATGTATCAACTATTTTACAAGGCGTTGTGACGCCGGGTGTTTTCTTGCTTAATAGACGTTTCCAGAGCCTACTAATGTTTTGACGAAGCAGCCAAATTCCGATTGTAGAAACCAAAGCAAACAATCATCCTTTTGTGTCCAATTTCAAAGCTGGCATTAATCTTCTAGCAATTTAATTTCATAAGAATCAAGAGAAGTCAAAGTTGAAAACCGAGAAGTTTCCTTTTCGTTCCACCTTTCTTCTGCCCCGCCCCCTCCCACTTTTGATCCCATAAGTGAGATCGGAAAACAACCGACAACATATTGCGTGTCTAAATACTTGACAAGGATATTCATTTTAATTGAATATCATCGATGTTCTTTTTGGATATATCATTCCCCAATGTTTTCTAAAACCGCATTTGTGACGTATTCTTCTTTATTCCATAAAACATAATGACCTTTTGATCCACATCTCTTACTTGAAAGAGAATTTCGCCTGACATTTCCTCGTCATTCATAAACCCTCGCTTCGTTGTCGACTTAAAGGTTTCCTTTTACAAGCTCTTTAGTTAACTACAGAAAGTACATTTTATCCTTTCAACGGCTGTTTGCTGCAATCCTCTCAGCAAAATTGATTCAAGTTTCTTTTGCAATTAACTGCTTGGGATTTTGAATATTTTATTTTTCTAAGACAAGAACTGATTATCTTTCTGCCATTGTAAAACGTGACTTCTCTCGGTTGATAAAATATCCCTTTTTAGCGGAGCATGGAAGGTCAGTGGGAACACCGATACAATAACGGTCACTATTTTTTTTTTTTTTTGTTTCTTCTCATAAAAATAAAAATATATTACAGAATTATTTTAAAATTTTCTAAGCTTAATTTACTTAAATTTTTTTAAAATCTTAATATTAGTTTTTTGTGAATGGATATTTTCTAATAACCTCTGAAAACACTTCCTTTTTTTTACATTTTAATTTAAGATATCCGACTAAGTTGTGGAGAAGATTTTTCCAAAAAATTTTGAAACTTTTTTTATGATCTGAAAATAAAAGTCAAACCTTCGTAGATTCTTAAACAGATTTTGTTTTTAATAGAACTATCGATACAATAATCATCTGTAATCTTTCTCTTCATCATTTGACAATCAGAAAAAGGAAATTTATAAGGAGCATAAAGTAATTTAATCTGTTGGCAATTAAACAATGTAGTTATTTTATTATTAGTATTTCAATTTTTATGTGAGAAGCAGAAAATGAAAGAGATGCGAAGTACGATGGGCTGAGCGATTTAAAGCTTTTGAAATGATAGGGCGATCCAAATTTGAAGCTTCAAAATATTTCACCAAAGAAGCCGATTAAAAAAAAGGTATATAAAATTTTTAATTAAAAATGTCAGCTACTGTGAATACCAGAAAACATGCAATTCTCAAAAGCAGATAGTTTTAGGTAATTGAACGTGCACATTAACCATTCACATGATTGTAAGTAAAATTGTGAAGCAAAGAATACTCACTTTGAATATACTTCACTCAGTGAGATAATTCATTAGTAGAAAGAAAAATAAAGATAGAAAAAGAATTGTAATATTTCTAGTTTTATCATAGCGCTCGGTTCTATTTAACATTTGGGACATAAAGTTAGCAATTTACGTAGTTCGGAATTATCTTACGGAAATTCTCGGCGTTTATGAAATTTTTTTCATTCAGATTTCATTTAATTAAATATTTTAACAAAAGTTTATTACTCCGTATATTTAAAATAAACATCAAAATGTAAAAATTTGTTATTCAAGCTTCTTTCTGAAAAATAGTCACTCAGAGAAGAAAATTTTTAGATTGAAGTTGAAAAGGAAAGTTTTTGGCATATTCAAATAAGCACAACAACAACAAAAAAATTTGAAATGAAAATTTTTTTCAACTGATTGTGTCTCTAGAAACAGCAGAATTAAAATCAATGTTTTTTTCTAATAACTTCAAATAATTTTTCTCACACTGAATTCAATTTGTTCTTCAGGTGCATGAAAATAGCATTATTAAAGTTCCCATATCAAAATTTTTAATACAATTTTCGAAATGCATAACAAGGTGAAGGGTTTTATGCAAAATTAATTTTGTTTAAAAATTAGCAAATTTCATTGTTTCTTTTATTTAAAGTATAAAAACTATCAATATAAAAAAAATTCAAAATTATGTGTCTCTTTTTAATTTTTTAAAAATTTTTTAAAAATAATTCCTGAATGTGTTTTTGCTTTAAAAAAATAAGTCCACGGATATCATCAAAATTTAAAATGTTCTTTCAATTTTTTTTGTATTCGCATTACGTAATTATGAGGCTAAATTACTGAATTTTTTTTTAAAAAAAATCTGCATTGAAAAAAAATCTGCATCAGGTGATTTGAAAACTTAATAGTGTATTTTTCTATTTAAATCACCTGACTGAAAAATGAGATAGACATATTAACTAAAAATAATGTATTCCTCATTAAAAACAAAACTATAACTGTGTGTCTTTATAATGCATTCAATTCTTAGAAGCTGCTTGTATACAAAATTTCTTGCGAAAATCAAAAGCTTCTTTTTTTTATTTAACCTTTTTGAACAGAAAAGTCAAAAGGGTTAAATAAATTTATAATTGGTAATTAAAATTAAGTGTTAAATAAATTGAATTGATCAAAAGGGGATAGTTGTCAAAAGATTACGTACCAAATTTTAATAATTTCCCATTTCAGATAATTCAAATAAAATACGTTTGGAATTCGAAAACGTTGTGAATTACCCAATTGAAATTTGACGTATCTGATCTAAACACCAATCACCTTCCGTTTGGTGCCATTGAGAGATGCCAGATATATTTTCTTTCACCTCATTTATTTTCAGAAATTTGTTATTTGCATTAGTGGACTCTACTTTCACTGCACGAACACGACGGGAGCGCGCTCATAAACACCGTCACGACTATTGGGATTGAAGATGTAAGGTGAAAAAATGGAGCCAAACCTGCTAATTTAAAGATTCTGGAAGACTACTAACCAAAGCCGAATAATTGAACAGATAAAGCAGCAACGGCCTACAGATTCATACCTAACTTTAAGGGCCTCCTGGGCCATTGGATCTCTTTGCAGAATTTTAAGAAAGTTCAGTAACTTTTATGTTAAGGCCCTGAGAGTGAATTTATTCAATAATGCATGATTTTTTAATATTTTTTACGAAAAAAAATTCTGGCGCTTTAAATAGCTGCATATAATTTCGAAGTATTATTTTAAAATTTTTGTTTATTTTTACAGGAGAAATTTTGACAAAAACAATTAAAATCTGCCAATATGCTACATTATGAATTAAATAATATTTCAACAATATAAATCACATTGTAATAATTCTGTAATGAAAATAAAATTCCTTTTTTACCAATACATTTGTTACATGTAAATAAAATATTTTGATAACATTTTCAATGCTAGAATTATTCATACAATAGCCATCTTAATAATTTTACAATTTAAATCTAATTTAAGTTTGGCTCTTGCCATATATCGGTGTTTTTGAAAATTTTTTTTATCTAAACGCATTTAGAAATGTTTTCCAAACACTCTTTGTTGCCTTTTAGAATAGTCATGTGAAGGTTATAAATGTAAATAAAAATGTGCAGCCAAAATGGCTACACGATGCATTGTATGGTTAAATCCATCATTGTTTGAACTATTCTAAATTGAAATGTGGCATTTTACAATCTTGAAGAATGTCCGGGCCTATTATTATCATGTCAGAACTTGATGTTGTTTTTGGGATGAGGTTTTTGGCGTCAACAAAAATCCGTAGGTGACAAATAAAAATTTTATCTTCACTAGCATCTCAAAAAGTCAACTTTTAATAACGCGCTGTCATTGCATTTACAAAAGCTCTGATTGAAAAAAATAAGTAAATGACCACAGCAAACAAAACCTAGAAAAATGAAATTTTGTGCGCGTGATTATATGAAATGAAATAAATAGGAAATGTGATATTCTTTAAACCAATAAATGCGAGACAAAGTTTTTTGGATCTTTTGCAATACTAAAGGGACTCATTCAATGAAACAATTAAAAAGAATAAAAATAAAATTTAGTTTGCACGAGCACGTGGTGCTTGGCCGTTCAAGAAATGATGCTCTGATATGATACATCGAAATACGCATGGGATATTTCATTTTAATCTTTATTAGTAATTATTATTTTGATTGGGTTAGTAAAATTTTGGCCATTTCTTTTTACATTTTTTCTTCAATTACTTATAAATTTTAGTGGCGCATTTTTTTATACTTGATATATTGAAACTCAACTTTTTTAGACTATGATACCTTATTAAACACTTTGTGATATTCAAATTTATCAAAATTTGCTGTTTAAAACTCCTTATACGATGATTGAATTAAAATCATTTTTGAAAATTCGGAATGGAAATGAGGCTAAAGTTCGCCCCTGGAAATAGTTCTGTTAGTTGTGAGGACAAAATATTGGCGTCGATTCTCGGACGCGTCTCTTAAATGCGACGATTTCTTCTTCCCGAAGTGCGCCCCACTCAAGACGCACGACTCGCAGTCCCAGAGCGAATTCGAATGCGAAACTTCTTCCCGAATTAATGCGGACATACTGATGACGATTTAAAATGGATTGTGAACTCGAGTCGTTAAAGAAGGGAACTAAAAAAAAATAGCAAATTATTATGGATTGATTAAATTTTAAAATGAATAATTCAAATCACGTATTTCTCTTTTATATTCAAGACAAAACATTGAAATATTTCAAGAAGAGTTTAAGGTGCTTATAAAAATATATTGTAGAGTCTTTTCTAGTTGTTGTTTTTTAAATTGCGAGAAAGAATTTGATTTAAGTATAGTTCAAGTAAATCCTTTCAGACTTTTTCGATTCGAATATCTCAGCAGCTGTACTTAATAGTTTTAAGTATATTTTCATTAAACGGATGGATTTCAGATTTTATAAATTTTGTTCCAAACTAAATTACTTCTAGACATTTTGGAGCTCACATTTGCAGACATTTTGGAGCTCACATTTTTGAGGGAATCATTTTCGCGCGGCATTCAGAAACTATTACATTAAATGGATAGAATCTCTACAAAATAGTTTTCTTTATATATTTTAACTTCAAATAATTCCTCTGAGAAGAATTATCTTAAAATTCGAATTATCAGTCCATATATTGAGAATGTTGTGTACTTTTCCAATAAATCAAATTGTTCTATTCATAAAAAATATTTGCTGAAATTGTTAAATTGAAATCACTCCCCTGCTTCACAATTTTATCATTTCTAATTCGTACTCACCTGTCGTTAGATGAATTCCGGCACACCATGCTAAATACTCCGTCTGCACTGCCCTCTATAATCCGTCTGGAAATCGAGATGAATACGACGGACCTTGGAGTGCGCACTCTTCTTTATAGGGACACTTATCTTTTCATTTCTCAACAGTCTCAAGAAAATTCTAGTAAAAACTCGCATGGCTAATCGCTGTCCGGTCAGCAAATACCAATGTTAAATATTAGCTTTAGTCTTAATCGCTTGAACAAAACGAAGATTTATTTGACAGAATGAAACTGCGGCTGTTTACTTTTGATCGCATGCATTAATACAAGCTAGAGAAAATATTTAACATTTGTTTCTCGATTAAGAATACTAACGCTGTGATAATCTGTCCAGGAATTTTGCCCTTGTTTGCGAAAAGCTCTGCTTTCTGTCTAGATTCCGTTTATTGAAGATCTTTCTGGGACGAAATCGACGCGTATTCTGGTTCTAGTAAGAGGACTAATGCTCAACCCCCGCCTTGTTTACAGTAACGTCACGTCGACTTGAACGTGTTAAACTTTGCAATCGTTGCTTTTCGATACGTAGAAATAACCAATTCGATCCTTGGAACGTTAATTTAGCAAAAGTACTCCCTGTGTAAAGGAAATAAAATGTTTCATTCTTTTTAAAATTCTAAAAATGTATGCCTCAAATGTGCAGCCAATACGAGCTTTTTGAAACACGTCACAAAATAAAATAAAATGATCGAGAACCATTCCTAAAATAATTGTATTACTGTGCAAAAGAAAAGAATTTTTCATTTTACTTATATTTTATTTTATAGTCTTCAATTTATGATTTATTTTTGTTATGAATACTATGGCTATATGTACTATTACTATATACACTATTTTCACAAATGTTTTACCTGGTGTCACCACAAAAATTTGATTAAATATTGATCAATTTAATCGATTGGCGGCTAATTAAGTTCTGAAAACTTTAAAATAGCATGAACACAATCGAGAAGACGTAAATGCAGGTATAACAAAATATCAACCTTTTTCAACAAGGAAAAGTTAAATGAAGTTATACTAAAGCATTTACCTGACACGATTCATTGTAGGTCGCTATCGATCCCGTGACTTTCGAATATTACGGACGAGGTGTTTTTTTTAAAAGCTGCGAACATACTTTTGCGAGATATTTTAAACTGCAGATTATTATTAGGTTTTGATATTTCGAAGCCTCATTTCTATGCAAGCTAAATGCGAGTGACTAAATTGCATTTTAGTGACTCGGAGGACAACGGTATAGTTTTATAAGAGATTCAATTTATCAAAAGGCGAGAGAAAAAAAGCTGTTGTTATTTTATTCTTGATGTTTTTGTTTTATTATTGTCCTAATTTCTGAGTAATTTTATATACCCGTACTTTGTATTACGGATCCCTACACTGAGACGTCTTGATTCCGTTGTGTTTTCAAGCAGCCTTTTGTTCCTCAAGTATTCAAGTCCTTCTCTACCGGACGAATTCTAGAAATTAACGCAAGTTTTGATGGAGAGCTTGAGATACCGGCGGCAAAAAATCAACACGTACCAAAACAAAAAAACATGAATCAGCTCAGCACATTTTTTTTTTTAAAAAATCCCATCTGAACTTCTGATTTTTGAGGCAAGACTACATTTCTATTAAAATTCAAGGTTTGCCGTGAAAGGCAAACAAGGAAATTGAAACTTCACCTGAGTTTTTTCTTTTACTCCAGTGTCTTACGAAGCTCCCCTCCCGATTATCCACTGAAGGTGCTACCCCCCCCCCCCCCCCTTCCCTCGAGGAACGCAAGCAGCTCGTGACGAAATCGTTTGCAGGTACAAACGAAATGTTCACTTCTCCAGATCCTCGTGGTCAAAATACATGTTGTCTCTTTCGAATGAAAGCATTATACGTCAGTATCATTCATTTTCAACACGCACATTGCATCTGTTCATTTGTGCTTCCTTTTCCCTCTGAGCATTGACTTAGTTGCAGTAGAAGGCACATTTGTGTCCTTTTGAGGTTCGCAGAAAGGACGATCTAATAACTTTGCTCCACCTGGAATGTTGTGAGGTAACAATTTTACTGAGCATCAAACCAGTGAAATCTTTCCTTCGACTTCACCTGTCATTAGAAAAATCTCCTGGCCATTTCAAAACTGTTGGCCCCCTCAGGTGAGAAAATCCAAGTGACAGAATGATAAATAGCGTTATTTACCTGTTTATGTATCTTAAAGTAACAATACAGTATGTGCTTGCATGCATTTTAACCATTGACATCTATTTATAAACGTGCAAAGTATCTATATAAACGACAATGGTTTTGGGTTTTACCAATTTATTATTATTTTATTATTATCGTTTTTTGAAGGTTTTCTGTTTAGAATTATTGAGTTATTTAGTGCATAATTACCCCAATCAATGAACCCTCCAAATTGCATTTTCAACATTCATTGCTTTTTTTTTGTTTGATTTGAAAAAAACTCCTGCCAAAGCCTATCACACATTTTAGAAACTTATAATGACTCTGTTCCTTCATATCACAATTGTCGGTGTTAGTTTCAACAATTTAAGAATGGCGATTTCGATGCTCATGACAAAGACGTTTGTGTTCTTCACTTAGAAAACTTTTCATGGGGGAAAAACCGTGCTACGATGCCCACTTTTCAGATCAGCTTCTAAAACAGAGCCCAATAAAAAAAATGAATTATCGCATTTTTCCCACACTCGCAAATAGTTAAACTGAAATGAAGTAAGTCACTTAGTTTTGTCTGCCTGCTATTCTCCTTATAAGAATGAAAGTTTTGATTTTGTTCATTTATAATTTTCGACACACTTAGACTTTCCAAACAATAAAATAATAGTGTAGAGGAACTTCATTATGAGGTAGATGAATATAATAGCTGAGTTTCGGGGGCAGTTCTTTAATTGTTTTTAAGTTCCACTTTTAACAAGACAAAACAAACACGCACATGAAAAAACATGACACTCGGAATACAGTTTAATAATGGCCGCCAAGAAGTATCATGAGAAATATACCTTGATGTTAATAAGGCAACGCCATCTGTTGTATGAAAAGAGAAAATGATAGAGTTATGTAACTGCTACAACAGGCTATGTTTATAGCAGAAACATGCATTTTAGCAAATCTGAGGCATGCATTTATTTTTTAGAATAAATTAATTAATAATTTGTAAAAGCAAATAACAGAGAGTAAATTAACTTTTTGCAATCAAATGATATTGATTTTAAGTCATAGCCTTGATGAAGGAAAACTTTAAATTAATTGTGTTTATCCTTGCTAGTTTTTTGCTAATATATTATTTATATTAGCCTTAGGCTTTAAAAAAAATTGAAGTAGAAGTGTAACATTTTTTGCAAACTTTCAAAAATGCTTCTTTTATAAAACTTGTTATGGAATAAGCTCTAAGAAGACCAATAATTTTTTTAAAAAATCTCAAAGTCAAACTAATGTATTTTTTGTTATTTTGTGGGTGTTTCACAATAAAAAAATTAGTAAAACTTTAATATCATTACCAGGTGGCACTCCATTGTAAGTTTTATGTAGTACATTAGCATTTACTTGCAAAAAATTGTAAAAAAGTTAACATATTAAAAAAAGTTCTTAAGATTTAAAAAAAGCAAAAATAAATTTTAAAAAATAGTAAACATTTATTTCATTATACAGAAAATTCCCCCAAAAAAAGTTTTCAAAAAAAGTTATTTTTTCTTATTACTACTTTTAATTATAATTCTTAATTATATTAACAACCTAAAATATTTAGACCTAAAATATTATTAACTAAAATATTATATTTTATTAACTTTTAAAAGTAAGAACGATTTTTTTCTTCCTTCTTCATCGAATAGCTTGAGGTTCATATTATCCGAAATAATTTCATAACTTTATTTGACCATTCTTTATTTGACCAATCATAGATAGAAAAATAATCATAACGATGATGCTAAAATACAAAATTAATATTTACACCAATTCTCAGAATAGAGTAAAATAAAAGGGATGTATTCCTTTCCCTCAAAAATATATTTATATAAATGTACTACTCTCTATAACAAAAAAATCGACGCACCAAGAAGCAATCATCCGATTGCTTTGAAATATCGTATGCATGAGTGTTTTGGCCAGATATGCAAATGATTAAATTTTGGTGACCAATGAATGAATAGTTTGATCTCCAGTGTATCGGAACTGCGTATCCAGCAGATGTATATAAGGAGCTGTTCTTCAAAGATTGTTAAAACTTTCGGTTTGATTGCGATTCAGATTACCTTTCAAAATTTAAAAAATGCCTCGCCGCAGGGTTCGTGCTCATTACGAGTTACTGTCAGAGTTTGACAGAGGTCATATCTTTGGATTGAAAGAGGCTGGTTGGACAAATCGAGGAATCGCTCGTCATTTGAATCGAAGCGATGCGGCGATTCGAAGATGCTGGCAAGGATGGGTTGAAAATGGCAGAGTTCAGCATCAGGATGGTAGTGGCCGACCTAAGGCCAAAACAGTTAGAGAGGTTAAAGTGATTAGCCGATTAGCTGCCACAGCGCCTTCTTCATCTCTATCAACCCAAACACCATTGTCCACCATAACCATTCACAGACTGTTGAGACTGCTAAATCTACGCTCGCGCCGACCGTTACGCCACCTGCCACTCGCGCCTGCACACTGCCGAGCCAGATTGCAGTTGTGCATGGCTCGATCATGTTGGAGTGATGCCGACTGGGGACGTATAGTCTTTGGCGACGAATCCCGCTTCCAACTGTGTCCTGCCGATCATCGAAGATGTGTTTGAAGACACCCAGGGAAGAGGGGGGATCGTGCTTTCACTACTGCACACCACACCAGCCCTCAGCAAGGCATTATGCTTTATTGTGCCATGTTCTCTGATAGCCGGACTCCTTTGGTCGTCATTAGAGGTACAGTTACTGCACAGTGGTACGCCAACGACATCCTAAGACCTATTTTGCTACTATTCCTTTTGCAGTACCCTCGGCTGGTTTTTCAGCAGGACAATGCCACACCACATACGGTACTTGTTGCTATGAACTATCTGCAAGCTTTTCAAACACTTCCTTGGCATGCCAGATCGCCAGATCTCTCTCCCATCGAGAAAGTCTGGGATATGATGGGAAGGCGATTGTATCTACCACGGAATGTTGATGATCTCGTACGACAATTGGAGCGAATTTGGCAGGAAACTTTACAGTAGACCATCTGGAAGCTTCACCGGTCTATATCACGACGTGTGGCAGCTTGTATCCAGACGGGTCAACACCTTATTAAACTTGTTACTGCAACTCTGAAACAAATTATTCAATTGTTCCGAGATGTTAATCATTTAATATTCTGTACGTTGTCTTCCTATCAACCAATTTTCATCTCAATCAGACAACTCTTTCCTGGTGCGTCATTTTTTTTTGTTATAGAGGGTATAAATGTCGTAGAATGTGGGAATTGCACATGAATATTTCAATTTCAAATATATTTCAAAATATGTTTTTCCTCACTTTTTAAACAGGTATTAAGTTTTTTATAGAAATGCTTTTACATTTCAAAGTAAGTTTATTCAAATATATTGTTTTGAAATCATTTTAACATTTTGTTTCTCAGAAATATTTCCCCAAATATTAACACGTTTTGATGATAAACCCATTTCATCGGTTTTCCTACTATCTTTAACCAGAAAATATGTAGCAGTGGAATATAGGGTCCTGGGACACTAAATATTTAACCCGCGGTGCGATAGGAATGGCAGGTGCTCACGTTTGTCTCTCGAATCATGAAATGGAAGTCATTTATGTTGCGTAGCCTAGAAATTTGTAAGAAACAGAACAGATGATTATTAGCATGGGAACAAGATTTTAATCTAAAGATTTTAAACTCATTTTCCCCTTGCATTTCACTCGCCAGTTTCAGTAAATAATGTCACATTCAATGGAGAGCCTGCCGGAGCACAAGGAGGGCCTGGTCGGTGGGACGTCGAACGCGCGTGCCTTGGGTCGAGAACACGAACCCTTTCGGCCTTAAGACTCTCCATGTACATGATGGCTGGTGCGCACATAAATCTGTCTTAGTCACGAAATCCTCTAAGTCGAGGCGATACCATTGGGGATAGTCCTCTGATTCAGGTCTAAATTACGATCGGTGAATGAAATATACGAATGAAGTCTGCCCATAAAAAGAGCTGCGACGCGTGAGTAGATAAGACGCACTCTAAGACGTAGACGTGCTCTTGAAACAAGAGAAGCTTAAAATCGCAGACTGCGTCAGAGGGCTTATCTATGACAAGTGTCACAATCAAACACAACAAAAAAGAACGATGAATAGTTAGCTGCATTTAGAGCTTTTTCATTATCACGAATCTTGCAATCAATTTGGAAATTTACATTCCAGAAACATCCCTTCTGGTCCTCTTTTCTCTGGAGTTCGAGCATCTAGTTCTCCAGTTCCAATCTACCCGCGACCCTTTCATTGAAATAATGTATCGCCGGCCGTTTCGACCGCGCAACAACAGTGGAAGAAAAAGCTCAATGAAATCATGCATCCATTTCGTGTGGGAAAGTAGGTATGTGTGTGGTGTCACCAAGAATCACTTTTTTTATTACCCAATTTTTAAAATATCAGCTTCCTACAAAGGTTCTTAACTCGGAAAAGTCAAGCTCTCACTTGAGTAGTAAAAGATGGAATGGTGCTGCTCCTTCCTTCGATCAAGGATTGTCAGAACTGTGTGTCGGTTTAACGGCATTTTGTTATAGAAAAATGAGATTACGGCTCCATTAAGAATTATGTATGGAATTATGTATTTCCTGAGGAACTACGTCCCGTGGGAATAGATAGACCCCCGCCTTTCATTGTACTCACAAGGCTGGCGATAACGAACCACCATACGGGAAATTTCTTATCCTCCATTAGGAGGTGACTCTCCCCCCCCTCCTTGAGACTCTGACATTTTTAACATATAAAGATCATTTTAAAATTATTTGTAAAAGCTGATTTTTTTTCCTTCTTCGCTCCATTTGATTTTCTAGAGTTATTAATTCTCCCGCAATATACCAGTTTTTAATTCACGAAGCCTCTTCTTTTAATTTGATATAAAAACTTGCTAAAAATGCGAATTTTCCTGAAGAGGGATTTAGAGCGTGCTTTATATAATTAAAGAAAAACCATGTGATATTAATACCGACTAGCTGAAATGGAAAAGCATGTAAATATTAAGGAATATAAGAAATTTCGTTTCTATGATGTATTTGATGCAATTGAATCATATGAGAAACTATTTCTCACATTGCGGTTAATTCTGCTCATGAAAAATATTATTCCTTTGAGGTTCTACTCATCTGGCATAAATGATTTGTGACTGGAAGGAACATGATTGCTGCTGCTGCATCCATCACACACACACACACACACACACAATATGCAAGCTTTGGAATTCAAAGTGTTATTTTCTACCCTCTAATGGATTCCTTTGGGGGTAGGGAACATTTAAAAATGTGTTAAATTTTGTTCTTAAATTTCGGATTTAACTTTTAATTTTATTTGCTAAATCGAAAGCCAAGTCAAAAACAATTATTTTTGCTTGAAATAGTGTTAATTTAGTCAATATATAATGTTAATTTCGGTCAATATTGCAAATCATATTATTAAACAAAGTAAATGGCATTTTTTGTACTGCATCCAATAAACTTTTGACTTCAAATACCGCCATATTATTGCTATTTTCATCAAAAAATTCTTCTAGGGCATTAGATGTTTGTTCAAACTGCGTATACACTGTTTTAATTGCATCTATTTTGACTTCCCGACGAGTGTCACATAATGGTTTAAGAGTAATGAATTGTAGAATTTACAATTCATTACTCTAGCCGTTGTAGACATGCAGAATTTAATATATTTTTGCAGAAAATAAACAATAAAGGACTTAACCACCCCAAAATTTTTAGACTATCTGCTGCTGGAAGCGGCATCACAAATTGATAAATTAAAGGAGTATGATAAGCAAGGCACATAAGTTACATGAGGGTTTAGAGCAATTATTGTAGATTGTACTCCTTAATATTTCGTGTTGCTACCGTTGTCATATGCTTGCCTCCTACAGCGTATAATTTCTAAATCAAGCTCGCTTAGTTTTCCCAATAGAGTTTTTGCTGGTTCTTCTCCAGTCGCAACAATTACTTCAATAAATCCGCTAAATGACTCGTTTATGGTTAATTTTTCTCTTCAAAATTTACATACCAAAAATCAAGTTGGCTGCTTATGGGAAGTATCAGGGGTGAATCCATTTGTATATTGCAGTACATGGCTGCTTTTATGTCGTTTTAATTTTGTTGAGGACTTCATTTTCTAACGCAGAAAGCATTTGTTCTTGTGACCTACGTGCTAAATGATTTCCAATTCTATTTTAAAATTTTATTATTTTAATTATATTATCCATTAGCGCAGGACTTACTTAAAAATTCGATTAAACAAAAAAAAATATTCCATTATTAGTTGCTTACTTATTATTTCGTGGGTTCCTGGAAGTTGGAGATATTACATTCTAAAAGTAGAATCGCATCTACAATTCTTTGAAATAGTAATTTGAGTCGTGCCGTTTCCTTACTTATATTTATTAATTAATTTTTGCTCGACTATAGATAAAACTAAGTCGTTTAAATAATTTTTTGCAAGCAATAAACGAATTAAAATGACAAATAGAACGCTCATGATTTTGGAATGCAGTGGTAAGCTTTCTCCAGTTATTATAGTCACTTATGAATCATGTAGATTGGTTATTTCTTCTTCTTTTGGAAAACAGTATACAACAAAAATAAAATGCAGTCTTACGTTTTTTAAATAAATTAACCATCTGCGAAGCATTCTTTTAAAGTAAATGTAGTGGAAAATGATCTACCTTGAGCATTTTTAGTAAAAACTCCTCCGTGTTGTACAGGTCCGATTTTAACGCAAAACATTCTAAATTTAACTGTTATAATACTTGGCCATAAGCCATGATCATTTATACTCTCTTGATCATATTTTTACTGTCATTTTCTGATTAGGTCATATTTGTATAAACACTCGGTTCTTCCACAAATTTCACCGTTTCAACATTTTCATAGCAAGACAGTACTTCGTGAGGAACTTTCTTCCCCAGTTGAAGTTTGAATTGTAACCTCTGAAGTCGAAGCAATTTCATTGCCAGAACTACATCGTAGCCAAGAAAACAGATCTACTTATGACTTCTTGAAGTTTAACTTTTCTTTTCATTTCTTTTCTAATAATTTTTTGACACCCAGAGGGATATTTCCCTGGCATGGACATGGTTATATCTAACAATATTAAACAGTTTCCAGAATAAGTTTTAATTTTATTAGACGCTATTACCTAGTAAGTGAGATAAGTGACTTTAAATTTTCTTACTTTATATTAAAAATATTTTTTACACTTGCACTAGACTATAATATATTGTGTTAACTTCGTATATTTTCAAATACGTAGACATATCCTATTAAACTTCTTACTTAATTCTTTTCATTCCGGCCGTGGCCTGTGAAGCAGTAATGCAATCGCATTACTAGGAGTTGATCGTTTAATTGATCTTCGTTTCACTTTTTGTTTGAACAATTTAATATAAACAAACATGCACAGATACACGCTCAAAAAAATATTATTTTAGATATAAAGAAAAGTAAATATCTGATGGTTTACTGGTCCATTTGAACGCAGCCTCAGCCTCGACTTCTGGTCGCCGCTTGCGCCCAGAAGTCGCGTCTCTCTGTCTTAACCTGCCTGAAGGGTATTTCCTTATTCATAAATGAACTCCCCCCCCCCCTCATTTTATAGGTATCGCTGCTTTCATTGCCGAATAACGACGTTAGTGGACGCTCAGCCAGCCATGTGGAAACAAACTTGTATACTTTTAGTGCGTGTAAACGCTATTATTGTTCAGAACGCTATTTTAATTAATGATCATGGTGAGGCCCTCCTCAATTGCAGGGCCCCGATTCGTGTCACCCGCCGCAACTCCCAGATGATCGGCTCTGATTGTTATAATGATATGCTTGGTTTCGATATTTTCCCATTTCATCAGGTCATTCCTTGTGCATTTGATTTTGTAAAGTTGAGTACAAAGTGATCTATTTATGCATTTTGATCACTGGATCAAAGAAAAAAAAGTCGGATGACCGATTTGTAAGAGTGTGACGCTAAATGCATGATAGTGATTTTTTTGAAAAGCAGATAGCACCTCGAATCAAGTGTGATTACCATGAATAGCAACCTGTTTGATTACACAAACGCACGTGGCTAAGTGATGCAACGAAAGATTGCTCAGACACGTTGGATCGCGCGTGCGATGATTAAGATAGATGATTGTGAATAATCATAGATCTGCAAAATTTAATGCTAATAGATATTTCTGTTGAAGTATCGTTCTTTCAAGTCTCCGTCCTTAATTCATGTAAGTGACAGATGTCCTTAATAGCTTTAAATAAGATAATTTAGTTTAGCTTAGCATCGTGTTTCTTTTAGAAAAAGACAAATTTCCCAAGTATTTTACCTCACATATTTAAAATAGAAAGTTTCACGAACATGCCCCCACCCCCTACAAAAAAAAACTTTTTGAAAACTGAAACGCCGGAATTTCGATCATAAAATTTTCCATAACTTTGGAAGAAAAAATCAATCTTGTTTCTTCCTTTAATATCAGAATCATACTATAAATTTTGATCTATACCCATTTACAAAACTTTCAAAAATCTTTCGAACGAATAAAAGGAGCTAAAATACTGCTCTTTGATGACATAAGATAGACATTTGAAATAAAAATAATTCAGAAACGTGTATAATGACACTTTTTAGTTTTGTTATCGAATCACCAAAATAAATCTACATTTGAACTAGAAACAATGTCTCAGTATTAATTTAAAAGGAAATAATAAAGCCTAGTAAAAATATTCGAATTATATATGGGGTTTTTTTTTGGTGTTCCAATTAGCCAATTTGGTGTTCCAAGTTCCAATCTAAATTGTTTCCCTTTGATAAGTTTCAGTAATTTAAAAACAACTGGATAAATTTTATAAATCTTAGAACAAGCAATTTTTTTAAAACTTTTTTTTATCGACTTGATGTAACGTGCGCTGTGTAGTTTGTTGCAGGAAAGGAGCCATTTCCTTTTCTTCGTCGATTTGACGGTGGCATTTGCAGTTGTGGGGAACTGTGAAGCATCGCACCCTTTTATTATCTCGCGACATTCTTCGAAAATTCTCAGCTCTATTAAAAAGAAAAAAGGTGTCCAAGAATTTTCATCAATCCAAAACCACGGAAAAAAACTTCTTAAATATGATTAAATTCTTAGTACGCAATAAACTATTATTAAAAGAATAATAACCACCGTCTTCGTGCAATATTCCTATCATTTCGTTCACAATACATCCTTATTCTCACATTTCTCATTTTACATAATTTTTCCCAAGTTATTAAACTCGACACATTTCTAAGCTTTTTTTATAAAGATCATGCAATCCTTCACTTTTCCCTTAATACTTTGCATTATCATACTCATTCTTTCAAAATTCTTGATGTTGCCACATTTTCTTTTATCATTGTTATCAGTTTTATACATAATCATAATAGTTATTTCTATGGCTTTTTGAGATTGATTACAATGTAATATTACCTCCTTTTTCTCTCTTTTATAAAGTAAGCATGAACTCTAGAAATGGAGGTGTGGTGTGGTATTGAATTCAAGGATGGATCATGTGAATACTCTCCGCCGTGTTCTTTCAAATTCATTCAGAATTGCATATTCTCACTTAATCTAGGATGAAGCCATTTGTCATTCGTTAAAATATTTTATTTTTGTTGCCTTGGCATTGCGTTTAGCAAATACTGCTGTGAACTTATATATGAATTATTTTTGCCTAAAAGATTAATATTCACTAAAATTTGTGAGAGATATTTTTCATTATCAAAGAAGCCGCTGTCACACTTTGTAATGAGAGCACTTTCTCACTTATTCCTTTTCTTATTCAGGCATTATTGAAGTGGCATTTACTCTAATTAAAATTTATTTTTCTAATTATTAAAGGGAGTCACAAAATGGAATTATTAGGGAAAAATTAGCTACAGCGCTCTTCTCTACTTCTGGGCCCCTTTCAGAATAAAATGATTCAAAACAATATTGCTTCAGTGATAAGAAAATATTAAAGTAATTGACAATAAAACCAAACGATTTGTGCACTCCTGATGCGACTCTCTAGCAGAAATAAAGTTAGAAGTTTCAGGATCGCCGGTCGAGTGTAGTTAGTCAACACCGAAGAATAAACACCGCAATGAATATCGACATAAAGTCCCGAATCTCTGAGAATGGACGGAAGAACAATGATTTGATTCGATCAAAACTCCTCTGCCTCTGGAAATCCACTGTTTTGCTCACGAGAGCCGGGGAGCGGCGACATTCTGCTGCTTTGTGGGCAACAATCAAAGCTTTTGTGACTTTTCTGTTTTCCGCTCATCTCTTAAAAAGAGCCATTCTTAAGAACTGTGTTGTATTCGTAACAAAATTCTGCTAGAATGATTTAATTATAAACTGGAAGTTAGTGCGATTTCCACTTATGTGAAAATTTTGGAATTACTTATCCGCATATTTAAAAATTCCTGAATTGTTTAAAATTTCAAGATTGATTTCGCGAAATAAATAAATAAACAGTTTAAAATTTTGTGATAAAAACACCCTTAGAATAAAGAGACAGATAACAAAAGTAAAGTGCAGCGAAAACGCAGATGTTATTTTGTATTTATCTGATTTATAAACTAAGATAAATTTTTGAAAGCGCGCATCTGTACAAACGGGCTATTCCATTTCTTAGAAAAATTAGAATAAATTATTTTGTATCTTTTTAATAATTATAATTTTAATGAATTATTTTTACACGGTCCGAATTATTCTAATTGGAACAAGGGGCATAACTTCTTTTGGGGCCCCTTCTGCAAAAATGTAGATGAATCCCCCCTAGAAGACCGTGGATTTATGTGTTTATACTATAGGTCAATGGAGAAGCTAACAGAGAACTGACGGATTTTACATTATACTGATATTTTAAAAAAATAATATTTAACGAAGAGAACAAAATAATTTTCCTGCTTAATTTAGATTGCCTTCCCCCCTCCCTCTTATGTGGTGGCCCGTAGAAACTTACCCGTATGCTTCTGCCTTACTCAGGCTCTGATTTTTTACGAACATCTAAAAAATTACAGTAACTTATTTCAAAACAGGCAGTTGCCTTAAATGAGCGTTAAAGTATGCCGATTAGAAAATTTGTATACTGGTTTCTCTTAAATACTGTATACAAATTTAAAAAAATATATAAATCATAAACTAGCAGGAGTGCAGACAGGTTCGGCGTCAGTTTCATGAGCCAGGCTGTGTCCCTCAGGCAGCAGTGGCACCATTGGTCTTACGGATATGTTACTCGGCTAAAAACGTTAGCATCGTGGTTTTATATCTTGGCCTTCACTTGCCCCACATGTAAGAAAATTACTTAAAAAACTAGAGAACATTTAGAATTCAAGAGTTTATGCTCCATATTTTAATTTATACGATGTTGAGATTTCTCTCACTAGATGGCAGCTCGATGCTAAGGGGTACTCGATACCTTATTTTTCACTTTTCAACTTTATATACATCCTTGGTTTCTGAATTTAAATAAGAATAAAAATGAGGAATGGACGAGCAGTTTAGATAAACCGCTAAAATTATGCACTCACTTAATAAAATTACGAATTTATGTCACATAAAAGTATTCCTATTGTTATAAAAATATTATTATTGAAAGAATCATAATTTTTATGCTATAAGGAAAACACTAAAAGCTTATCTTAAAGTGATTTACAAATTTGGTTTGTCTGTTATTCAAACGCTGTTTATTCTCAGAATCATTCCTTATAATTCTGTTTGTAAGAGCATAGCGCTGTTTATGTTCTTACAAACAGGATTACGATGTACATTTATTAGACAGCACAACCACACACACAGGGCAATGGGCGCATGGCTGTGCAATCTAATAAATATCTGTAGCTGTGCATTTCCAATAGCCTCCTAAATAGACGCAAGTAATGCAGAGTTGTTCAGGGAATAAAAGCGTTTATGAAGCTAAAGAAGAAAGATGTATAGAAGGGCTACGAAAAATCACCACGTTTTAAGAGTTGAGGTCTGGAGTAGAGACAGAAATGTGATGGGAAAAACCTACAGAAAACGTCACAATCATGTATCAATCCATCGGCTTGACGTACTTTTAGAAGGAATAGAAAGTAATAAATTCCTTCTCCAGATTTTCGTGCAGAACCTGAACCAGTTTAATATCAAAAGAGATTAATATGTTCTACTGACGATATCAATCCGTTTACCTCTGATTCGAGAATCTTGTTTTCCTTGGAGAGAGATAAAACTGTTCTATCCGTTGGAAACTTAAAAAGGAGAGGATATGTGCTATAGGCAGTCCTAAAAGTGTATTTTATTGTAAGCTGCAAGCTTGACTCGCCTTTGACTGTAACATGTTTTGTTCATATGGGAGATTTTTACCTGTAATGCGTGCATTGTTGCTTTGCCTCTGATAAATGCTTTAAATCATCAAACAGTTAGAGCCGCCTTTAAAACGCAGAAGTTCAAAATTATTTCTGATATTAGACCCTCAACATAGATTTGTCGTTGATGTAAGTCAGCATCGTATGAAGCAAGGGCTCATTTCAATTCCATCTTTTGAAATAAACGCTTGGAGTTACTAGGAGGCCTCTCACCGAAGGGTTTAGACGCAGAGTGGGCGTCATTACGAGGGCTAAGAATAGAAGGACACGTGTCACCATTCCGCTGGATTGATCAGAGATAATTGAGTAAATGTTGCAAGATTTCTCAAGCTGAGAATACTGAGGCCAATACGGTGGTAGTGAAATTTAATTTCAAAACAGAGACGATTTAAACTTATGAAATTCGTTGCATACCTCAAGGACATTTAAAAATGCACGGAGCTCTATTTTGGGGTCCCTCATATCTTTCCGCCTGTTATCAGTTTAAGTTGTGACCATTATAAAACTGTTCATTTACAGCCCAAGTATTACATTTTCAGCCAAAGGCGTAAAGAAGTTTATAAAATCCTTTGTTAAGCGTCTAATAATTATGTTAACAATCATTTCAGTGAAAATGAAGATGGAGTACATGTGATTGGAAGTACAAGGCGATTCTCTTCCCCCTCCAAAATAACAACACAGTAACAAATGTTTTTTTTTAAATGTAGTAAACCTATTTAAGCACATGAAGGGACATTTCTGCTGTATACTCTTGACAAAGGTAACTATTTTATTTGCTTATCTTTAAACTTTACTCGTCATTAAGTCTACACATTATTAAATAGAATGATATTAAAGATTTAATTCTTCATATTTCAAAAAAAAAAAGCTGATTACCTTTTATTTATTTATTTATAAATAAAAGGGATAGTTTAGAGTAGTGAGAAATATTTTTATCCATCACTTCCAAACTGCGTTGTAAAACTTGTATTATTGCTGTGTCTAGTCTAGTGAATATCTGGGCCGTATAATTTAAAATTGAAAGTTTTTCTTTAAAAAATAATTAATATTTAAAATTAACATTGAAGTTTCTTCTGAATTTTTACAACACTGACTGCTTACAAACAGAATACGTCTTTTTATAACAAAAGTTTAGTTCAAGAAGATTTAATGAGATTTATATAAAAATTCTTTGAAGGTTTTTTTTTTCGGAAATTGTAGCGTTGTTTTAAAGAAATATTTCGATATAATTTTTTGTCGAATAAAATTTTTAAATTTGAAAAGGAATTTATTACAATGGGATAAATATTTCAAAATAAAATCTGATTAATTTGAAGCTGTTACAAAAATTCAAAAGAATCAAAACTTAGCAGGTAGAAAAGCCGCCTGTATAAATAAAAATAAACGAAAATTTTTGAAGTTGAAAATACAATACCATTATTTTAAATATTTATCAATATTAAAATAATTCGTCTAAACTTAAGATTTATAATTATAACGTTTAAAGTAATTTTTTGTAAATAAATTATTTAAATAAATAAATGAGACGCAGCAATCCAAATACTGTAATTCTATGAAAACTTTTCTTTGTGGATGTGAAAAATTGCGTAACAGAAAAAAAAGATGCAGAAGTAAATAATTAAAAAATAATTTTTATACCCTTTTAATTCCAAATTTTTATTTGCTAAAATAAATCCGAATTTTATATCATTGCTTAAGATTAAAGTGACGGGCGGTTCAGCTGAAGGCAGGGAAATCCGAAATTAAAAACATTGGAATTGGTCTAGTCCTTTTATGTCCGTCGATCATGTCTATGCAGGAAACTAAAACTCATGTATTAAGCATTCCAAAGTTTCAAGGATCTCGTTTTAACTTTTATATGACTATCAGATTAGAGTATCTCCCGTGAAAAAAAAAAGGATTATGCACGTATTTCTAACTGTTAATCAGTCAGTTGAATTATCATTTCTCTTCCGTAACTTGCTCACAGGAAAAATTCAATTTTTAAAATAAACACATGATCACGTTGCGAGTCTAAATACTCTACTTAAGCATGTAATCGGTTTCGCATCTCTGTCTCCTCATTTATTCCGAGAGATCGATTCTTTTCATAAGAGATATCGCCGGAATTGTCCTGTTGCAATTCTTTTGTGGTGACGAGGAAACTGCAATCATCCTGATGGAGATTAAATAGTTGTCCTGAAAACTGAACCGTTTTTCTTGCCCACTACAAGGACAGAGAGAGGGCGAAAATTTCCTTAAATTCACTCATTTGGATGAATCACCTGCGTTCTCAGCCTTCAATGTTAAACAGAAAATTTATTTTTTTACAAATGTCATTGATGACAAATAACGAATATGTGAAAGAAAAATGTAAGTATTCATTTTTTAAAAAGAATGTCATTTCATAGCTTCACAATTCTAAATCAACGCAAAAGTAACAAAACTTTCTTTTAAATATAAAATCTTGGTCAACATCGGATAAGTGTTGCGCTTTTTCTGATCAACGAATGTTAAACGATGACATGCCAAAGAGCCTTACGATGACATGCCAAAGAGCGATTATAATATATATTTTTAGAGTTGTTTAGAGCAAAATTTTTCTCGGAGAAAGCTCTAACTTTTATTGTTAGTGCGCATGACACTGAAAGAAGAAGGAATTTGTTTTTAAAAGACTGCAAAATAAGGTATTGTCAATAGTTTATGACATTCACCCTTTGTAACACTACATACGATTTGAATTAATCGAGCGGCTTATTTCAAACGGACTAAAATGCAAATAGTTTACAAATCTATTTCTAATTCGAAAAATCAACGTTTCGATTCTGATTTGGATTTTTCATTCCTTTTTAATATCGGCAACTAAAGTGGGCAAAATAGGCGACATCTTTTCGACGAAATTAATTCCTTTTGCTTAGCTCCTATGAAATAACAGAAGAAAAAAAGCTGAAGTCCCTTTAAAGAACACGAGGTCATAGCAAAAAATAAGTCGTATATTTCTGCCAGAATAATAACCTATCGGTTGATTATGATCTAGGATGCAAATATTTTTCAAGAAGTATAAGATTGTTCCCATTTTTTATTGGTTCGCGAAATTTCAAAAAACATGCAGATTTACACTCATTTGGACGGTCCTGCAGAAATGATGCTAATTTGCGAAAGTTCACTCTCGAGCATGCGAAATTCGTGGCAACTCAGATGCAAGGCAGCAGCGAGTGTGCCTTGCATCTCAGGCAGCAGCGAGTGTGCGCCCGATAGAAGCTCGGCACTCGCAGACATTTTTCAAAGAGGAGAATGCTCAGTTGGCTGAAAAGTGAGTTTTCGCAAAGTCAACTTGTTGTCTGTCTGAGAATAACTAATCCACAAAAGTACACAGCACTAACAGTTTATCAGAGCTCCTTCAGAATAGGATTAAATGTGCGCTGTAAATACTCTTTTAAGACTTTGCCTTTCGACTCCATATATATGATAGTTATTTGCTTTCTTGAATACAAAAGATTTATTATAAACCAAATGTTAACGAATTTGGAAATTTAAATATTACATGTCAGAGAAGAATTAGGAAAATGTAAGGACTGCTTAAATTAATAATTCGTAAATATCTATTCAAAACTTATTCTACTCTGCATTTATATATAATTTCTTTCCAAACACAAACAAATACCGAAACTTCAGCAGTTGGATGTAGTTATGCAACTCAGAGTGATCTGCAAAAGATGACTGTTTCCACAAGACTCATCGATGACTTTCCTGTACTGCATTTTTCCAAAACCAGTGACTCGCTGTTGTGAAAGGATTTGAAAGCAATTAAATTTTGAACAAAAAACCATCCACATCCAAATATAATTCTCAGTAATTATTCTGAGATCCATAAAATGTTGTTTTCTTCCCGATTGTGGTAAACATGAACAAATAACAATATACTGGCAAAAAAAGTTGACGTAAAGATTATGTTTCAGAGAATTTTTTTCCTTTTTTTTAATTCATAAAATTGTGGCCGTTTGTTCACATGGAAAAAATTTAATTTCTGTGCACATTCAGCCAAGAAATAATGTATACTCGGCCTACTTAGTTCAGTTGAAAAAAATTAAATAATTTTAAATTTATTTTCTACCCTCACTAAACTGCAGCCAATGAATCATGTTGCAATTAGTAAAAATTTAAAAAAATTACTTGGAAAACATTTTTATGCATTTGATTTTGTATTTAAAAATGGAAACTTACAAAAAAGCTAACAGATCTTCAATAATGCATGTTTATTATCCAAAATATAAAAAAATGATATTAAAATCCCTATGGTAATAAAAAAAACCTCTATTTTTTATAGATGATTTCGTGAAAAAAATTCCATAACTTACAGAGTGGAATCTGATATTTTCATCCTTAAATTAGCGTTGATATTCCGCAGACAAGGCATACTAGAAGAATGCATTGATCAAGATGAGCCCAATTTTTAAATGCTTATCTTAACATTCCAGAAAAATTCCTCACCTCTTTAAATAAAAAATCTTATTAACAATAAAATATTATTTTAAAGCCACTTTCTTAAATATATATATATATATATATATATATATATATAAAATAAACACAGCAGAGGCAATTTTGTCCCGTATATCTATCTATCTATATAGGAGCACGAATATTTTAATAAATTGCTAATTTGCAAATTGCATATTTATTTATTAGTTCAAAAGGGATTTCTTATTAGTTACATATATTAATAATTTTAGATTTTCTGTAATCTTTTGAAATTAAATATAGATTATTATTTTAGTAAGTAAATGATGAAACATATCTATATAACAATTTTTTCCAAGTTCGATTCATGGAAATTCAAAAACAAATCTGTATTTTTTTTTTTTTTTTTTGCTATTTATAAACAATACCGTAGTAGCAACAACCACCAAATTCTGATTTACACTATGCGAAGGGATGCATTCTTCCTTCTTCTAATGCAACTGGTCCCTATGTTTTCCTGGGTTTTTTTTCTAATCTGGAATTTTATTATATTTCCCCTTTCACATCCCCTTCGCAATGCATAATGTCTCTTAAAACAAAGGAAGAAAGAAACACTTACAACGACTTCTTGGATAAGGCATTTTTGTGACGCACCCGATTCAGATTCATGTTGGAAAGGTGAAACCGATCCGGTCGAGACGCAAGAGAATCCTTACTATTCAGAGAGCGCCAGAGTTTAAGAGGAGTGGAACGGTGGTTTATTCACTCGTTTTATTCGACCAGCTGGGTACAGGAGTTTCGGTAATTACTTCTGATGAACGTGACATATTTTCAAGAAACGTTATAAGGAAAATGGTCATCAATTGGATGATCCTGGTGCTGTTCCGACATCTATCGGACGCCGCCATTGTCGTCGCTAACGACTTAATCGCAGATTTCAAGGTCAGATGGGCAATCTCTCGAGCCGAGCAATTACTCTGTCGCCATTTCTCGGAAACATTCCGTATTTACTGGTGATGACAATCTCATAGCTAATATTAAGAGCAGGTCTCTCTTCATTTCGGAGGAGTTCTCGAAAATAGTAAACACTTTTGAATATTTCAACTGTATCGATTTTCGCTTAATTTGGTGAGGGTGAATCAAAAGCTTTAGCATTCCCTAAAAGTACAGATAACACAACACAGGTAAGTGTTCCAGATAACACAATAGTACGGGATAAAAGCCTGTGACATCCGACTCTGCCCATAAAAAACATTTATTTAAAAATGCACTTGAAAGATATCTTTAAAACTTAATTTGATTACTTTGTGAGCGAATATTCCCCAATTTTCTCGATGATTATAGTATTGAGATCCTAAGACTTCTACTTCGGTGAAGCTGAGATACTTGAGTTTTATTAAAACTTTCAGTCGCATTGAAGAGTTTGAAAATTTATAGATGAAATTATTTCCTCTTTTTTTCAGCAATATTTATCGTTCCAAGAAGTTAGTATTGATAAAAAGAAATTAATGTCCCGGCAACCTTTCGGGATTATTTTGAAAAAAGAAGAACAAGCAAGTTTTTTTAATGAAACAAATGAGTTCAACAGAAAAAAAATAGGAATAAGCCATAATTTTGCTTTTAGTCGGCATCGTGTGTTAATCAATCACAATTAGATAGAAATTTCCTATCACATTCACATCCCATCAAAGGAAGAATAACGACACCTCTGTGCTCTAATAATATGTTTGAAAGAACCGTGTTCAGTCGCCCAAACCGTTTTCAAACATCGAACGCTCTTTTCTTTTAAAGTGTAACATTACGCTTTCCCGTCTCACCGCCGAGTGACTAATATTATTTATGCTTTATTTTTAAAGAAATCCTTTTTGTTTTTGATATTCTTACCTCTATAAAAGTAAATTTAAAAATCCCAAAAATTATACTTAATTGCGTTTTATTATGTTATATTTCAGAAAATACAACTGGATGCAAATAAAATTTAGAATTTGCACGGAAATTCGTTAAAAAGTTTTCTTTTTTAAACTCGTTGCATGTAGAAAGACGAACAGCTGTCAAATGTTTGGCAATGTATCTTCATCTAAGTGGACATACTTTCTCCGCTTTCTAAATTTGACTTTTATCATGACAATTATCCTATAAAAAATTAAGAGGAATTGACTTGTTGTGCTTCGATTTTTTTAAATTCAAGTATTTTCTGAAGTAGAACAAGCCATCTATTGATGTCGCTTGCTAGCATATTGTTCTGGCAATATAACTTTATAGTTATATCAAGCCATCATGTTACAATGAAAGGCTTCCATTTTTTAGTGAATTTTCAGCATAACTATCTTATTCAATCGTCTGGTCCTGCCCAAAAAGTCCTGGCCGATTTTGAAATTTTTCTTTCGCAATTAGGATATCTCTATATTCTGTCAATAGTTACTTGCCCCTTTCAACTCCGGGGGATATTCCAAAATAAAGCTTTCATGCAGTCCTCAGCCCGAGCAATTGGAAAGGTTCTGAAAATTTTATTTGCCAATTTAAGAATTTCGCCATTATGAAGTAAACTAACTAATCAAAGGGTGCAATTTAAATTGCTATAGCTACGCTTTTGTTATAATAAGAATGAGTATTAAGGATGATTTGTGCGAATAAATCAATCATATTGCTATAAATAGCCGTTTCTGGTGATCTATTAATAACATTAATGTAGTCATGTTGACGAATTTTGAAAAAATATGCCTTATCAAAAGGAAAGAAAGCACTATTTTAAATTAGGATAGCGATGGAATCTTCTGATTGGTTATCTATGCTTGCGAAGGAGCGGAATTAATTGAAATAAAAGCTGGCCAAGCCGGTCCATTTGCTTCGGCTTGAAGTTAGTTGTAATGAAATAACATACAAAGGAAAGCTAATAAATGGTGAACAGGAGTTTATATAATAAATGGAATCTGTATTAAACATCCGTTAATTAAGTAGACGGATAACTGAAAAATATGTTTTAAGCTAATATGTCGATACATTGTCAAGAAAAAATATACCATTTATTTCCACTAATGCCTGGGGGAAAACGTTGTGATGCAACTCAACATTTGAAAAGCGACACTTATCCCTGGTTCCCCTCTCACTCAAACGTTCCCTACCTGCGAAAAGTACAATTTGCAATGGGTTCGTCCATCCCATAGCGATAAATGTTATAATTGAGACGCTCGTGTTTTAGTTCGCAAGGCCACTTAGAGCAAAGTAGTAGACAAAGATTATTTAGAGGATTGATATTATTTTATTAATTTCACAGAATTAGTAAAATCTATAAATTAATTATTCTATTTAGTGATCGAGACTCTCGAACTATATCGAGATTTTCCTCATACAATAAAGTAATATGTTTTAGTAATTCAATGATTTCGCAGTAATATTTTTAAGGTTGCAGTGAAGTAATGTTTTTGAAATATCTTTTTGGAAAGGATCTGGGGTTAAGAGAAGGGTCCATTGATTTGAAACATGGTTCCTATTCGTTCATTTAACTGGAAAAATCGTTTCAGTGTTTGTGACCAAAGAAAGAATTACTTAAATTACTTAGTTTTGCCCATTATTTTTAAATATAGAGATAATTGGAGAACAATTAATCGCCAAAGGAAGTTAAATATAGCAATAGTTATAGGCCTGGTTGCACAGATTGTGTGAAAGATCATAGCCAATATTATGATCTTATTTTATGCAACAAACTAAGATGGTTTTCCAGAAAATTAAGGTATCCCAATTGTATTGAAAAAACAAAATTATTTTTAAACAAAAAAAATTATAAGTATATTGGCTTCGTTAATTGCAGTTTTTTTTTTTTTTTTTTTTTTTTTTTTTTTTTGAAAATTTCATCTTACATTAAAGCTTACTAAATAAAAATGACAATTCTTTCGCTTTTGTTGGCCCCAGAAATAAAGTTTAAAAAAACATTTTTGCATGCTTCAGAAATCTAACAAATGCTGATAAACATGAAATAGAAATTTGGTGAAATATTTGCAGAGGCAATTTTGGTGTTTCTATGTATGAACTGATTCTACCGATTCGAATTTTCCATCTTTTAGGCTAGACATTCTTTCAACGAGAACTAGCAGACTAAAAAAAAAAAAAAAGAAGTAAAAGAAGAAGAAGTAGAAAAGCAATGAGGAGTTTAACAAATTTAGACGAAGAAGAAAATATCAAGTTTCTAACCAATATTTGGAGCATCTTATTCAATGAATCGAAGTTTTGTAGCTTTTCTTATTTGCGAGCAGGCATTTCAGAACACGAGTTTGACAGAAAATGAATTTAAAAACCAGCTTAACTGCGTGAGATTGCCATCCGATTTGTAAGTAATAGTAACGTCATATTCACCTGATTTCAAAAAACTTTCTAAAGAAATTCAACAACGCACATATCTCTACAAACTGCAACAGACTCTTGGGAATAGTTGAGCAATAATTTTTCGTAACAAAATGAGAAATAATCTTTTCTTTTGTTACAATACGTTATGCAAACTAAGATACAATAATCTTATTTGAAGAATTTTTCAGAAATTTCCAATCTTCATCGCTTTTTTCTTAAGCTTTATTAGTGAAACCATTTCTCAATGAAAAATAAATAAGTTTAAGTAATCTCATTAGTAATGTTACAAAGTTGTAATTTTGCTCCCTAGCAAGAACAGTGACATCGTAAAAAATATTATTTTACGATCAGCACTGTTGGGTGCTGAGCGGGTGCCGCGTTGGCGAAATCAGCACTTGACTACAAACTTGGTGACCATTTGACAATTTGGGGACGAAATGGATAATACTGGAAGTTCAAGAATTTCCCCGATCCTTCCGAAACCCAGATGCGCCCTGATTGGTTTAAAAAGCTCTCGTCCCCCCCCCTTGAGCTATAAAAGGCTGGTAGACTCAATCTGAAGGTGAATGGACCTCAAAACCCTGGTTAACTCATTGAAACCTTAGTCAACTAATTAACTCATGCCTTGCCGACAGATACTTCACAGTACTTGCCAAACAAATCGACTCAACAAAAAGAAAACTTAGAGCAGGAGTCTCCCAAGGTGGAATTTTGGCTCCGGTAATATTTCTACTATACTTAAACAACATCCACCGCCACCACCACCACCGATAACAACAACAACAACAACAAACACGTAATGATCAGCTTATATTCAGATAACACTGACCAACTCGCACAAGGGAAAAACCCTTCAGAGGCAACTGTCATCCTTCAAAACTACATAAAAAACTTTGAAAAATGGCTAGGCAGGGGGAAATAAAGCTAAACGTAGAAAAAAAACAGAAGCTACCTTCTTCTTCAAGAAAATCAATAAAATTAAAATATACGGAACAGAAATTGGGTGGGCCTTGGAATAGCAAATGACAGAAACTCAAACAACAGAACCCACATTAACAACACAAAGAGAAAACTCAGCAAGGCGTTCAGAACACAATATGTCCTAATTTGTAGAAATTCAGTCCTTTCTCTCAACAGAAAAGTTCTTATCTATCTCACATATCTAAGACCCGTTGCCTCTCTCTATGCCTGTCCAGTTTGGGCGGCTACGGCAAAATCAAACCTCCAAAAAATAATAGTCCAGGAAAACAAATCATTGAGAACAATAGGTATCACAGAAACAAAGAAATAGCGAGAGCTCTGAATATCCCCCCGATAAAGACTTCACGATTAAACTTGCTGAAAACTTCTACGTCAATATCATTAGCATCGAAAATCCCATGCCGACAAACTTACCATTCTATGATGTGGAGGACAACTCAAACAAATGTAGACCTAGATGCTCTCTTACTCTATAGTTGAAACACGTGCACCTAAACGTACACAAACCCCCCACTACCCACCCTAAATTGGGCCCTTTCTTTTTCTCTTAATTTTAAGCAATAACAATAAATTGTCTTCAATTATAAATAGTGCATACCTTAATTCACTAAGCAAGAAATAATAGTACCAAAGTCTAAAACTAATAATATCAACAGATGGTGGGGCCAGCGGCCCCAATGAGCTGTAAACCCATGTACGATAAGAATAAGTAGGTGAATGGATTTGAATGGTGTGAGTCTGAATTGAATTGGGCCGGAGTTGGAGTGGAAGACAAGTGACGAGTCTTCGAGAGGGTAGCGAAGCAACGGCGGAGTGACAGCGTTGTGTGGAGTTCAAGCGAGTGTTGAACTGCCGTGTGCCGAGTCCTGTTGTCTACTGTGGCAGCAGGACGTATAGTGTGCTGAGTAGTCAGAGTGCAGTGGTGAATCAGCAGCTAAAGCGAGGAGACAGTGATAATTTCTGCCGTCTGGAGAGACCGTAGAGCGAAGCTCCGAGGAACCCCTCTCCTGTTGGAATCTAACTGTGCTTTGAGAGCTGTGGTCGATTACCACTTGTGTCTGCTGTCCTGTGTTCTTCTCGGCTGTGCATGTTTGTCGTCTGTGTACACACGCCCATCAACTAGAACAAACGGTAAGAAGATTTTTCGAACAGTACTGAATTCACGTTTCGTTCATTTTTAAACTGTTTGCATCAATTCATAGTGAACACGATTTTATTTTTTCTTCGCTTAGGATGGACAGAGTGAAATTAATCTTAAAATGTTCAATAATCTTTATTCCAGATTTTGCCTTTCCTTGCGTAAGGCTTTAAAAAGGACCTGGCAATCATTTAGAAAGTACTCAACAGTAAATCATAGCTTCTTTTAGTGGAAAAATGTGTGTAGTGAACTGAATCAATACACATCTCATTAATGAATTACTGTTGTATGTGTTGTTCTTAAAATTCTCCATAATATAATTCTAAAAAATAAAGTAATTTCGTATTTAATTTAATTCATATTTTTAATATGATGAAAATATTTTTAATGATATAAATTTTGTTAGAAGATAGTTTTAAAAAATTTATTTTTAATTAATTTAAAAACTGATTTTAAAACATATTCTACAGTAATATCAAGATATATCAGTCAAGAAATTCAAATAGTTTTTATTGTTTCAGCAATCATTTCATATTTGATATTTTTTTCATAATTAAAATGTATATATGACAGCTTCATGAAGATTTAGTTTCTTTATAAAGAATGTTTTCAATATAGTTTTGAAATTTTATTGTATTTATAGTTCACGCTCTATTTTCATGTAAATTTTTTTAATATGTTTATTTTCAAAAATTGCTGTTTATTCTAATATTTCTAAACGCATAAAAACTATCATCGCTCTTACTGCTAGAAAACTGCTTTCCTACTGTAGAATTTTTGGTGATTCTGTGAATTTTATTGTATCATCCTCCAAGATATTGCATAATTATGTTAAAAAAAATTACCAGTGTCCGTAAGACTTCATTGAGAAATGATTTTATTTTCTCTCCTCATATTTTTAATCCTTTGTTTAGTCTCAATAAGAAGTTTTTATGTTAATTGATATTTATCACCTCCATTTCGAATAAAAGCTCAAATTTTAGGTAAGGTGACAGAAAATTAAGATGGAGAGACTCAGAAATTAATGCGGGTCTGTCGGAATCGGAGAATAACTCGTTGAGGAACCATTGAGCGTGAGGCGCCTAACATATTGAAATCAAAATTTCAGAAAAACTGTTGGTCTCAGTGGCGGCGCCACTTCACAAGCAGGTTAATAACGAACCATTTAACCCTTCTTTGCATGATGATGGAAATTTCCATCATAAAATTTAGTGAGCAAAAATTGAACTCAGAAGAAGTGCACGGTAAATTTTTTTACTGGCAATTTTTCTCATGACTGTTATGTAATAAGGAGCATAGCAAATAATAATAACAAATAAAAAAACAAAATGTCAAAATTATTATAGCAAAATTATTATATTTGAACTTATTCCGCTATTCGTTGTGGTTATAAGAAACGGGGATTTCTTTAATATTTTTTATAACTATTATGAGATATTTTTTCTCTTTCTAATGAAAGCGATAATGAGAAGAGGAATTTATAAGAGAGGGACATTGAATATTTTGCACTGAGCTTAACGTGTACATTTAAATAATGATGGATATTTCCTTCATACTATTTTTTTAATTATTTCATACAATATATTTATACCAGGATTTCGCAGATATTATCCCTTTAACATAGAACATGACTTCTATTGCCCTAATTTATTTTTTAAAAAAAATCATGCAAAGAAGGGTTAATCCACTTCGATCTTTTTAAAACTAGTCTTAAAAAACTCATTTGTAAAAAACGAAAACTAAGCTTAGTTTAGAAGATGTTTCTTTTTTGACTGGAAGACGCCCTCCCCTAATGTTGTGAAGGACATCGCAGGGTGACCAAAGAAAACAAGGATTATCTGTGGCACTCTTTAGACGCAAATATGCAGCAAGATTTAGAGTACACAACAAATATCTGAAAATGTATGGAAAAATCCCATTATGAATAGTATTGAAACAATGAGTATTCGCAAAGGAAAATGCAATTCCGAATATAAAATTTTAGAAAGATATGAGAGGAAATATTAGCAGTAAACTCTGATTGATCTGCATTGATAATAATATGAATCAAAATAAAAAAATTAAAAGGAAATCTGCCATGCGTATTTCAATGTATCCTGTCAGAACATCATTTCTTGAACGGCCGAGCACCACGTGTTCGTGCAAGTTAAACTATATTTTTATTCATTTTAATTGTTCCAGTGAAGGAGTCACTTTAGTATTATTGCAAAAGATTTTTTTTTTGCATTCATTGTTTAAAACAAACCAGGATTTCCTATTTATTTCATTTCATATAATCACGAGCTCAAAATTACTAGGTTTATTTATTTTTCTAGGTTTTATTGGCTGTAGTCATTAACTTATTTTTTTTAAATAAGAGCTTTTGTAAATGCAAAGTCAACACGTTATTAAAAGTTGATTTTTTGAGATACTCTGGCAAATACTAAAATTTTTATTTTTCACCAACGAATTTTTGTTGACGCCAAAACCCTCATCCCCAAAACAACCTTCTGTTCTGGCATGATAATAAAGAGCTTTCGGAATCTCAGTTTGAGACTTCTGTTGCAGTCAGCATCAAAGAATGTGAGTACAATATGAAGTTTCAGATAGCGTACCTTTTATACGTGTTTAGCGTCATCCGAATAACGATAAACACGACAATTTATACATAAAAGATTGTTTGAATTGCTTGAGACCGAAACAGAAATTGTAATTCGCTCATCCGAATGCAATCCAAAGGATATATTTTTAACTCCGGATAGCGTATAGATTTTACTGGCTTATTTTATAATAGATTCTCATTATCATTTACGGTTCGTAAGTTATTCAAAAAAAAATTTAAAAGGATTCTTTACGAAAAAGTTTTACCCTCCTCTGCTATTGAAAGAAAATCAAAGTGAAAAGTGGAAAAAACTATTAACACTTCAGTCTGTGTCATAAAATATACTCTGGGTAAGAAGGCCTAAGCCGCGGTGGCCTTCGTAACTGAAGGGTTTCTGGCAAGGGGCCTAATTCTACAGAAGAACCGTTGTGTAAGAAGGTCTGATGCAAATTAAATTCTTTGGAGCCAAATGTCCTTCCCGCTGATGTTGTGTATAAGTTTGAAGGAGGAAGTGCCAGCTCAGGTGTCATTCTCATCATTTGAAAGCGGTTCAAAATTACGAGGCCCATCCTAAAATAAACCCTAGCATTGCTTTAAAAAGGGGAGCGTAAGAGCGTCACTGCTCCCCCCCCCCATTGAAGAAAGACCGTGGACGCGATTCACGAATCAAGTTTTAAAAAAAGTGAAATTGAAGATACATTCATCTTTATTACACTATAATGGGTATGAATGTTTCTTCAGTGTCATTCAGTATATGAATGTATATCAATATCTAAGGATACTAACTCAAAATGAGTTTAGAAATTGGTACTTTTCCGTTAGCCAGGCGCAAGCGAAAAATCGCCATATAATGTGAAATTCCCCCAAATTACTTTGGTGATTTTTCGCTTGATCCAGGTAGCGGAAAAGTACCTAGAAATAATATATAGAAAAAATAAATTAATTTCTATTGTTGAAATTCTTTTCATTGCATTTACAGTGTAAACAGATTTCACACGGCACCTCACAACTGTTGTTGCACTCATTATGGTCTGTCGTCATCTGAGAGGGTCCATTGCACTCGCAAACTTTTGTATCTTGTTAGATTAAACTATTCTTTGAGATAGCCAAATTGCATAGTCCCCTGCTGAGAGGGAAAAAATGTTATGTCATTGGAAAATGAGGGGAAAAGGCTTCCCTCCATGTTGTGTGCGAAACAAATAAGTTAAAAGCCGCACTGCTCATCTACCTGCTCTCTAGGTGTAAAGAAGTTAAGAAATGTACTCTAAAATGAATGTTATGCAAATTAAATGCATAAAATACACTATGCAATCAAAAAATATTTTGAAAGCATTCCAAGCTGATTTTGCCTTCCAGCACTAAATATTTTTTTATTTCTCAATTTTAGTATAGTTATTTTTTTATCATTATGATTATTATTATAAGATTATTTTGGAAACAATATTTTAATAAAAATAGTTTTTATTCCACTTTGAAAGTAATAACAACAATTATATATTCGCTGATTTTGTGAGAACTAAAACCAAATGATTGAGCTGTCTATCCTAAAAAGATTGATTACTATGTTCTTTTTTCATCTAATTTCCATTATTTTTTCTTAAATTTGTTCACTCTAGCAATAATAACTTGCACAAACATAAATAATTCAATATATTCATTGCGTAAATTTTGAATGTAAATAGGCATAAAAATTAAAGATATGAATTACGTTTTCTTTAGGTATGAGTAAGAAATACAGCTACAGCTATTTTATAGTTCAAATGTATATTATCTTTTCATTTAGCACAGATGACTACCTTCATTCTACAAATTTACATAAGCTACAAAGTAAAAGTTTTATGTTTACTTATTCAACTATAAAGTAAAAGCTGCATGTCAAATCTCATCTATCTAGCTCGTTGCGTTTTTGATCATCCCCTGCCATGATTCCCAGATGTTTGCATTTAATGATTTATGTACATATTTCGATGAAAATAAACGAACATGCGTCGTAAAAAGAAAGGCACTAAGAAACGTAGTTCGAAAGTTTTTTCAACTTGTAAAATATTTCATTCATTAAGTATTTCGTACTGCTCACGACATAATCATTCCGGTATTTCAATAACCAACAATGCCTGTTTTCAAAGAAAATTAGAGTGGAAAAAGGTCTTTTGAAAAAGCTAAAATGTCTATTTTAATATGTGTTAACACCCCTCGATGTGTCTCATTCTGGACTTCTTCTCTTCCTTTTTGTTGATTTTCATTTTTGAAACTTCCAATAAACGAATCTGTACGACCATGCTTTCACTTTATCCTATTCGACGTCAGAAAAATAGTAAATGAATTTATTGAGAAAATTTAGCACCTTTTAAGAATTAAAAAAAAAAAAACAGTTCTTGAAAATGACGGTATTAAAAATATTTTTTCAAATTTAAGCCCTTCTTTCATGACACTAAGCACCGTATGCAATTGGCTCAAAAGTGTCTACTCCATAGTAATCTTTTTTAATTTTATCCAGTTAGCTCTCTTCGTGTTCTGGTTGCTTTTTAACTTCATTTGAACACCCGGACAAATAAACTTCCTCAGCTAGAATCTGCTCAAATTTTGATATAAATCTATAAATTTGCTGTAAAGACTATATAACGAATTTTATCCTCCTAGTTCAAGGCATTTTTTTAGTTATCTTTGTTACAGACAGACAGATATAATGTCAAAAGTATGTTTTCTATCTCAGCGAGACCTGAAATGTGGAGATGCGTCAAAATCTTAAATTCTAATTTTTTGACAACTGCGACGCATCCCCTAAACTTTTCACAATAAAAATTGATGGAGGAAGTTAACTGCGTCTGAATCGGCCACCCACAATTCGTGACATCAGGAATCGTGTTCGTTTACGAATCGGTGCTGTACTGGAGTCGAAAAGATGAAGCAGGACTTTTAGACATCTTCTTTATTTTCTGCTAGGATGTCACAACACACATCACAAATACACAACACCACAATTAAAAATAGGACGAAAAAAAATGATCAGCACATCTCGATGACTCCGACAGACTGTTCTGTCCACCGACACTCTTCTCTCTTTTAAACTTGTTTCTCGCCTCTCCCAGTTACTACGCCGCCTGGCGGTCACAGGCAACCCGATCCCTCTGGGTTTTCCAGTCTTTCTCGGTTCCCAGGCAATATAATCTTCCGAGTCATTACAGTTTTCCTTGGTTCCCAGGCAATACGAGCCTTCACGTTTTTACAGCCTTCCTTGGTTCCCAGGAATAGGACCCATCACGTCTTTACAGTGCATGGTTGAAGAAGGGGAGCACCCACCTTTCAAAATAACATGATCAAACCTTACAGGAGGTAAAAACGAAAGTGGGTAATGCAACTACCGAGAGCCATTGGGGCTTATTAAGACGCTCAGGGAGAATTGGTTGAGAATGTCGTATATGTTGGGAATAAATCAGAATGTTCCTTCCATTTTTATCGGCAGCACTTGCTCGGTGCACATTTTTCGAACCCATCTAATTCGATGTAATGGCACAAGAGTTATTATCTGGTATCGTATGCTAATAGGATGACTCTAATTAGCACGTCATTGAAGAAGATGCAGTTTTTTTTTTGTATCATTACATATGTACTCCGCATACATATGTAATGATACTTTAAACCCTAATTTTAATTGTAATTAATTTCCAAAATTTTGTCTTAATTTAGCTCATAGTAACTTTCTTCTAAAATAATATTTCTTGATCCAGTCCACTTTTTCTATTTAATAAATCAAATGAAGGATTATAAAGATTTGTAAATTTTCTGAGTGGATGGATAATAAATCACTGGTGTAAATGTTCTTTTAGAGGATTCCTTCGATGAATAATAAATCGTTTAATATAAAATAGATTCTTTTTTTAAAAATCCTGTTTCTCTTTTCAAGGCCAAATGTATAAGAATTGCTGTCAGAAATCTACAAGTGTGGGATTTATGATCATATCCTAGTATATAAGATCAGAGATGAATGTTTTTCTGTCGGTGCGTGACGCTGCGTACCTTTTGAGGTGGAATGAAACCGAAATTAAAAGGTCCAATAAGCGTATTCTTCGTGATTTTAGCCACGATTCTGCAAACTATTTTTAATTTAAAAAAATTAGTATGGATTACGTTACATTTATATGAGACGGTTGTTGTCCTTTCGAGTGTACATGCTGACGTGTGTCTTCAATAAGTATGTTTCTTTTCTTTTTTTAGAGCCTTCTTTTATGTTCTGGTTAGGGACGTTAACCGCGTTTCAATAAATATTCAAGTTATCCTGTAACCGTCATTGCGCGCATCTCTTTCTTGATAGATAGATGCGATTTATTAATTAGTCAAGAGTATACACTCCGAGCTGTAATGCCTTGTGCAATGTCATTACAGCTCCTGTCGAAGTTTTCCTAATCCATTGCATCATTTTAGCCGAAACAAAAAAAAAATGATCTCGGCGGAAAAACGAAGTAGAATGGATGCTTTTCGCATCGCATTGGGCAGTGATTTCTATTTGAATTTTCGTCATTTTAAGAAATGATTTCCAATAACTTCATGATTAAATAACAAAGTAGTTTACAATTTTTTTTCCTTTGAAGGAAGAAACCTAATTGATAAAGTTTTTGCAATAAGTTATTACATGAGCTTTTACTTTTACCAAAATGCATTATTACATTCATTTATATTGAAATGACTTAGTACACATGGTATTTTTTACACTATTTGAAATCTGTTGAAGAAAGATGTCGGGACTGGTTTTATTACTAGATGAACCTTGGTTTCCCCAGGATGGCCGCAACAATAGGAAACTTGTCCAGTATACATATCTGATAGCTGGTCATTGGAATAACTATTGAATACTCTTAATAACTTCATAACAACTTAAAAATTAACTTCATATATACTTAAGAATTAAGTGCATATTTCTGCAAATCATTATTAATTGTAAATGCATCATTAAAGGTGCTAAATAATTATTGATTCTTTAAAAGCAATCTCCTGAATAATGAATATCATTGGAAATTGCTTTTCATTTTATACAAATTATGTAATGTTTTGTTAATCTAAAAACAACATTTTGATATAATTTTTTTTATATTGAGTTTTTTAAAAATTATTTTTGGATCTTCCTGGGGAAAGGGGAGGCGCCTCGAAATGGGGATGTGAAGCTTCCGGCATGATCGTTGGATCTCGCCACCCTGGAGGGTACCCAAATAGGAATGGGGGTTTGCCTCCTACCATCGATGGTAGGACGTACTTCCTTCGTGAAGGATTGTACCCGTATTCAGTTTTGGTTCTTAAGACTCAACCACAGTTTCCACCTGTGTTGCTGTTACAGCTGTTCAGTCATTAAGTTTTATGATTTATTCCGTGTGCCTTCGGGTGCCTCGGAGATTTTTGTATGACTTCTATTATTGTTGGAATATATAAGAAAATATACAAACATGCACATTTTTCTTTACCTACTGGCTCATTAATTTTGTTTGCTTTGAGGTCTAAAGTATCCCTGTTCTGGAATCTCTGCCCTGAATATTAGATAAAATTCAACTTTAAATATATTTCAAATCTGCTTAAAATAGTGATACATGCTTAGAGTTGTTTGTTATCAATAAATAATAGGAAGAGGAATGGTTTGATTAAAACTAGAGACCTTTCGAGGAACGGTGGTTTATTGCAATCCAAAATTTATTAACGGTTAAAAAAACAATAAATGTATATATCTAGATATTTTAGTACAAATTATTCTTCACAGAAGACTTTTAAATTTCAGGAATATTTTCTTTCGAACCGGCAATAATTCTAAGGAAATAATTTAAAGATGAAATTGCCGTTTCTAACTAATATTTTAAAAACAAACATCTCGAATTTTTCTGCAAAATACTTGAAAGCGTTAACAGTTTAAAAATATTCTTACTATTAATTGCTTATTTCAAACACCTTCCATTAAATTGAACGATAGTATGAGTAAATTTCGGTTAATTTAATAATAGTATGAGTAAAATATAAAGAATAAGATTCGAAACTGGATGAAAATAAAAGCGATTCATGCTCGGTGAAGATAAAGAGAACTTTCAAAATTATTATAAGAGAAAAGGAAATTACTGCATCCAGTTTAAATATTAAAACTATGGGGTCTTCGGTATTGTTCCCGACAAGTCGTTTAAAGAGGATCACAAACGTGACCTAAACGTAAATCACGATGTATTTCATACACTGAGTTTACGGAAAAGAATGTCGACGCACAAGAATAAAGATAAGGAAAAAAGAATACTAAATAAGGAAAAGGAGCTAATTGACTGAGAAAAGAAAAGAGGGAAAAAGATTTACAACAATTTGTGAGGATGCCAGAAAACGAGTTTCTGTCATGTTCCGAAAGAAGGTCTGAAAAAAGAGTAAGAAATTAATATTTTGGGTGCAAGAAATACCGATTACTAGTGAGATAAGATATAAGAAGGTTTCGCCATGTGTTATGGGGAATCGTGGAAAGAGAAGCACTAGTTTTTTGTATCGTGCTCGATAGCAGTGTTGAAACTTATGAGAAAAAAAATCCTCTTGAAACTTCCAAACAGGATCTTAATGGAAACAAATCAAACCTTATGCACAAAACATTTGTAACCAGCACCTTTAGGTTAATTGATATCCAATAAAATGTTCCACGCAACTGGCCACTTTTTATAAAAAGAAAAGTCTTTCCGATATGAGATAGCAAATGTTGGGATTATTTGACCGTCTTATTTACCTTTCATATTTGCTGAAGACTATTTTGAGTTAATGATGCCACTATGCAGACTATTTTGAGTTAATGATGCCACTATGCAGACTATTTTGAGTTATTGAAACACAATTCACTCGCTTATGACTTGGTAGTCATGAAACACATTGTAGTGAGAGGTGGTGGAGATCTTCTAAGTATAGCCCATTGCAAAACATTCCAGATATGGTCAATAATGTTCATGAAAGGAGAATTAGGTGACCAAGAGAGGGAAAGAAATTCAGAGTAAGGCTCTTCAAGCCATTCGGTTGCTACTGTAGACCTGAGGGGTAGCGGATTATCCAGTTGAAATCGTCCACGTCCATCAAAATGTACACAGGACAAAAATGCATGTAGAGAATTGGAAAGGATGTTAAATCCCCACTGACATGTCATGGCTGGGCCCACACACATCAACGGTCTCATTTCATGATGACTGCAAACGACCTTTACCCTCACAGAGCCTTCAACAGCTTGAACAGTTGCTCGTACGCATGAGGGATCCATGGTTTCATTGGATTTTCTCCGCACCCGTACACAACCATCCTCCCGATACACATGAAAACGTGACTCCTTAGATCATACAACGTTTTTCCAATCATTAAGAATCCATTGGTGGCTTTGACAAGTTCAGGTAAGATGCAGAGCTTCGTGTCGCTGAGTCACCAATGGTACACGAGATGGTTTGTGGCTACAAAATACCATATCAATTGGCTTACTTTACATAGTGCGAACGCCGACACTTGTTGGTGGGCCTGAATTCAAATCCGCAACAAATTGAAGAAGTGTTGAACGTGTATCTCGTGTAATGATTCTTTTCAGGAATCGATTGTCCCGTTCTATCAAGGCCTTTTTCAAGCCGCACCGCTGTAGGAGATCTGAAGTTTTACCAGATACCTGACATTCGTGATACACACTAGAAATAGTCAGGCGTGAAAATCCAAATTTCATCTCTACCTCGAAAAGGCTGCATACTCCCTCTCTGAAGCGGCATCGATTCGTCTCTGTTCCAAATCGCTTAAATCTTGATAATCTGCCATCATAACAGCAAGAATCGTTGTAATAGCCTCCTCAAACACCTATTGTCTTACAAACGCACTAACCACCGCATCGCGTTTCGCTGATTGGTTTAATACCTCTATTATTTGCATACGACCTGCTATACCAGTTTTTCTGGCTCTTCAATGTATTACAGTCATTTGCTGTGATTCCATCCTCTACACCTATTGCTTGGTCTACTCAGTCATGGAATAAGCAACCGACAAAGAATGATAAATTTGTTGGGATTAAGTTTAGAATTTGGTGTTCCCTGTATACTTTGTTTGAATTCATTTTATGATTTTTCTTATCAATAAATATTTTGAATTTATTAAAGCCTTAGAAGTTGAAAACTTTTCACTGGGAGGAAAACTGGGTTGAATTAATTTACTGACTATTTGAGGAATTCACTTTTTTCGTAGAAACTGAAGATGTCTGGCAGATGAGAATAGCTGGTTGAGAATATTCTATGCAGAAGCCGTATCTCACTTATAGTCAGTCTCGAATATAGTCAGCGTTTTGAATACCGAAGTGTTAAAACGATGAAATAAGGAATTGGGTCATACATGAGGCCTGATTGAAAGACTCTCTACACTCCCTTTCAGTATATCCTAATTATTTAGCAAAACCAAATTATAAAATCAGTTGCTCAATCTTTAGACTCTGGTCATTCCCTCGTACAGAAATACTTTACAATTGGCTTATGAACTGCCTTTGCAATTTTTTTAGAGTTTATTTCTTTCGGAAGATGTAATTATTCTTCGTAGGAAACGCACCCTTTGAAGTCTCTTGATGCATGTGCAGGGATAACGACAGGGATATTTGAAAAGGCTTTTAATTTCTCATTTTGGTTGGGCTGTTTCTGAGAATATCTCCGATTCAACGGGTCACCCTGATTGGAGCACTTTTACTGCACCGATATCACTGGCAATAATATTTTGAACTAAAAATGGAGAGAAAAAATGAAATGTATCATTATTATAAGATATTCTTTTTAATTATTAAAATATTTGCTATTGGCGGCTAGATGTAATCTGCTGCCAACTAAAAGGAGCAAATCATTCAGCTGGCAGTTTCAGATTAATTCCGACGGCATCAACCGCCACAGAAACCAAAAGGATAACAAATTCTGGTAACTACCAATCTCAGTACTTATCATAGTACTAGTCGGAGCTTATACCCTCTAAATCTTCACCAAGATTTTCACAATCAATGGAAAGTGACCCTCTTACACTCTATGAACCTGCTAGAGTAAGAATTACAGAGCCTAAAAATCCGAGATGAACTTTCATTCACAATACTAGAATGAAATTGCCCCTTCCTTCAGAAAAATTGCAATGGGAAGAGTGGGGCCTTATACAGTTATCAGCGAAATAGGTCACACATTTTTAGCAATAAAAAATCACTCTGTGATGAGGTCTGAGGGAAGAGCTTGTTTAGTTGGCTCTTAGCTGCTAAATAAACAATCATATGTGTTTTACCGACTTTGGGTTCTTTTTTTATTGCTACTATGTAATTAATTTTGTTTTTTTTAGCTAGACGAATCAAGCATGAAACCATATTAAGAGATTTAGGACTAGAGAGTTTGAATTTCCTTTCTTCAAAAATGGGTTTATTTTTTAAATAGGAAGCTTTTTAGTTATAATGTTGGATTTTGAGTTTATCATAAACAATAAATTTCCATTATACTTTAAAAAAATACTTTTTGCATAATGCATAACAATTCATTCAATAAAAATGTCTTAAATGTATCATAAGAAGGATAAATAGTGACTTAAAATGAGGATTAATATTTTTTTTACTTGTCATTAATAATTCTTTTGTAAAACGTGAAGCAAAGCTTTTTTTATTGATCATTATCTTTTTAATTCTAACGAAAATATCAATTTCGCTTTCAGTATTTTATTTCTAGTTAATAATTTGCATTTAAAAAAATTATTGAACATTTAGAAAATTCCGTGCACCACTAAGTATCACACAGGGCTTACAGAAGTAGAAAACCCATTACATAAAGGTATCGCATACGGAACAGCTACTCATGCATCACATTCGTTTGCACAGCCCTTTTTTTACAGGGGCTGTGCAAACATATGACAGACAGAACAGATAAAGTACAACCATGCCCAAATCGGTACCCGAACCCAGGACGCCCAGATGACGGGGAAGATGCTTTATCCCTGTGCCAGCATTTATGAGCTTATTATTATGATTTGTAGATCAAATGATCTTGATTTTATTCATTCACAGTAAGAGAATCTATTTGAATCTATTGGGTTCTATTGACAAATTATAACATAGCAGTTTAATTTCTGAATCAAAATTAATATTTCTTTTAATTTCATAATTATTATCATCTAAATAATTATCACACGAATCAACACGAATTCTATGCTTACGTAACATTAGAAAGGTTCTAATAAAAATGATAAGACTATTTATGTTTTGTTCTCAGCCAGTTTCTAATTTTTTAATTATTCGCAGAGTAAATTTTTAAAAAGTTGATATAGATATGTCAAATTTCATCTTACTTTGATATTTTGTTCAACAATATATCAAACCGTCATTAACGACAAACCATATTTCTCTTAGATGAATAAGTGGTGAAGAGCTGAAAAAGACAATTATTGATAAAAACTGTTATCTGGTTTACTTTATTTCGTAAAAAAATGAATACAAGAAATTAAAATGAAAAAATTAACTATATATATATATATATAT
>JAOUZG010047888.1:566595-581400 GCA_026289955.1 Argiope argentata | reverse complement strand
TTAAAAATGAAAACATTTTTAATGTTAATACTTATGACTTTGAAAACCTTTACACTAATCTCCCGCATGAAAAATTAATAAACGTCTGTATGTCTTTATTTGTGGAATATTTAAATGAAAATATTATAACTAAAAATAACTGGCTGGAATTATGCAGATTAAATATTTCTGAAAATTACATTTTTAATGGTATTAATTTTTTTAAACAAATAAAAGGTATTCCAATGGGAACGTCTTTTTCAAGTGCCCTAGCAAACATTTTTTTACATTACTATGAGAAAAAAATCATTAAGCTTAACTTAATTAACGGATGGAGGTACATAGATGACATCCTGCTAATTAATGTAGAGAATACGAATGTAATAACAAACTGCTATCCAAAAGAATTAATTCTAAATAAAACAAATGAAAAACTAACCGAAGCTAATTATCTTGATTTAAAAATTAAAATTGCTAACGGTAAAACACTGGTGGGTTTATATGACAAAAGAGACGAATTCAATTTTAAAATAATAAAAGTTTGCAATTATAATTCTAATTTAAACTCAACATTTTTTAAAAATATAATCTTTTCACAATTTAACAGAATAAAAAATATTTGTAATAATAAAAGATCTTATATAGAAGCTACAGATTGTTTTTTTTTAAATCTAGCCAATAATGAATTGCCAAGAAATTACTGTAATATTGAAATTTTAATTAAAGAAGGTTTAGATCTCTTCGACTAACCCACTAGTAGGCTCAGAATTTTACAATAAATTAACAATTTTTAAGAAGATAATTTTTCAATTCCCTGGGGTCCGCTATGCACTTGCTTCTGCGTTAAAATCTACACTTACATCCAATTTCAATAGGACTTTCCCGTGTTTCTAAAATTCAGAGGAAAATACAATTAACTTTATTATATTAAAAATCTTCTCCCTATGTTTGCCTTTTATTCATGAGATTGTAAACATAAGAAAACTTAAAATATTTTGAATTAAAAAAGCCCGAAATCGAATAATCTACGCACTCCTTAGCTAAAACTTCAGTCTTCGTCTCGGGGGTGGGTTTTGACAACCTAAACTAATCTCTGATTGACCAAAACGGCTCTTCTACTATATCCTTCCTGATTTGGCATTCGCCTCAATTTCTTCCAGTCTGTTTCATTTGCTCTTTAGCACTGCTTGGGTGCACATCTCTCTCTTAAGGGTATGTTCTAGACTTCTTATTTTTCTTACTTGTTCTTTTGCTAATATTGGTGTTTTTTTTATTGTATTTAGTATTTTGTGATATATTTTTTTTCTTCAATCTTGAATTTTATTTGTGAGTTTATTATTTTTTTTTTCTAATTGTCTTTTTTTTCTAATTGTCTTTAGTTTTTTCTGTGCTAAAAATTGATGCCTCTCTTCTACTTTAAAATTTGGAATTTTTCGGATCATAAAAGAGTTAATTTTTTAGACAATAGTCTCACTCTTTACAGAAAAAAAATTCACTTTTTATTGGAATCCTTGCTTGTTGGTGACCCTTGAGAAAGTCATCATGCCGGATTTCTCATTTTTTCACTTACATATCTGTTTTTTATTCTTCTTAGTTCCACTATGTCTTTAGGAATAGCAGCATATGCGCTCTCTTAATACATCTGTGTATCTTTCTAATTTATAATGAAAAATATCAATTTATTATATATACCTCTTTTAAAATTGTTTCAGTATATATATATATAATATAGATAAAATACCAAAAAATAAAAAGCTTTTAAAAAAATGCTTAAAAAATGAAATTTGAATGTTTTATACATGAAAGAACAATTTAGACAGTAATAAAATGCTTTAAAAAGTGCAATTTTTTTTATAGAATTTAGAGTTTATTAATAAATAATAGTTTATCTCCTTCTTTACTCTCTCTGTCTCTCTTTCTTTTCTTTACTCCAATAGTTTCCAATTTGGGAGCTATACGTTCAATAATTTTTGACGATTGGATGGAGATATTTTTGAACAATGTAAGAGCCGAGAAATTATCTGTAAGAATAAGACATTATTTTTCAGGAACAACGAAAGCATTTAATGCTTCAACAGTGGCTAAACTTTTTGAAGTAAATGTGAAATTGACAAGGTGATTTCAAAGCTTGAATTTTGGAATGGAAGAAAAGCCAGCAATTGAGTTGTTTTAGATGCATCAGCAGCTATAATAAAATAATCAGGAAAGCAATTCCGAAATTAAAGTACTTATTTATTTCATTCAAAGGTAGATTTTTATTTTGAGATTTAAAATGCATAAGAAAAATTTCAAAGTGATTAGAGTTGATTGTTGGGATTTAAAGCAAGGTGATAATTTGGCTGGTAGAACGTTTAATTCTTAAGAATAAACGATATGGATTTTTTTGTCTTTGGTAGTTAATTGAATTTCCCGGTTATTATTGGAATGCTCTGTTAGTATCGGGAAATGTAAACTGTTAGGAATTTGCTTAGTAAAAAAACTGGGAAGTTAGTCGCTTGATTTTTTTTCCAGAAAGAATTTTCGTGATAAGCTTTTTTCTGAAGGACAATATTCGAGGCTCATTTTGGTGGGCCTAAAGCAATTCTCAAAGCTATAGCTTAAACAGTGTTTCACGCTTTAAACTGAGTTTCAGAAAATCTGTTGATTACGGTGTAAACAAAGTAAAACATACTGAAAATGCTATATTTGTGATATTAATAACATCTTTAGTTCTGGGGCCATGTTTTTTTTATGCGAATATCTGGAATATCTTGCCATTTATTTTTTTTAAGTGCATGCTTTCTAAAAATTTAAAAGTTTTGCTTCTTTTTAGAAAAATGAATACCAAGAAATTTAATAAGTTCCATTCCATTTTAAAAGGTGACCCGTAAAAGAAATTGTGGATAGGCTGCAATCTTTTTTCCTTGGTCAATTCAGCTACCCTAGTGGTACACAATTATTGTGCAATATTATATGACATTGATCAATATTCGCAATAGTGTTTTATATTGTGAAATATTGTTTGATATCATATATCTCACAATATTATACAATATTGTGCAACAGACTGTGCTACCTGCGCATTGCACTTTTCCCTGGAATAATTTCGAGTTTCCAATAATCGTACCACTTGTATGTTTTGCATTGTGCTTTGAATTTTTTTAAATAATGATTTCCCAGGAATGATGGCTGCAAAATGCAAAGTTATCATCCTCAAAGAAATTATATTCGACCCCTTTCTCTATGGATTCTCAGAAGTCGTGCATAAAGACAACGGATAGAATTGGTGAAAGAACACTGCCCTGAGGTAACCCTTTGTTCAGTGTCTTGTTACAAGAAAGGAAGGGCCTACAGCGAATCTCGAAAGTTCTGGATTGAAGGAATTTGGGCAACCACTTTGCCGTGTTGCCTGTTATACCAAGCTGTAAGTATTTAAAAATAAGGATGTCCATATGAATAGAATCATATGCACTTTTGATATTTATTTTTAAAGTATTTTATTTTTGTTGTTGTGCATGAGCTTCAGGATTTTTGCCTGATTATTGTTAATTTCAGTTTGGTTATCTCTGAAGGATTTGAATCCATGCAAGCTATTGCTTAGCTTTTTGTTACAAGTTAGATAGTAATCCGTTGAGGTGAGGATACGTTCAAAATTTTTTTTAGCAAACCAAGGTCAGGAAAATGGGCCTATAGAAAGAAATTTTGGTTTTCTCTTTATTAAGTTTCGGAATCGGAATAATTAAAGCTAAATCAAATTGGTGTTGATTTAGCTTTTTGTGCTTCAGCTAAATCAAATTGGGGTTGAAATAGTTTCAAAATAATTTGAAGTTGATCTTTATTGAGATTTTTTGAACCAAATAGCTGGAGTAGAGTTTTTAATTTTGTAGATTGCTTTTTTAAATTCCCAAATTTCGAATTTACTGTTAAGGAAAGAAACTATTCCTGAGAGATCCAAAGAAAATAGGTCCCTTATTTGTATTTTAATTAAAAAAGAGTCTTTGCAAATAATTCATTTTGATAAGAACGATCGTAAATACAGTGATTGTTTTGTATAATAAATGTTGTTGTGTTTAGACTTCAAATTTGTGTGATTCGAAACTTTATTTAGAATTCTAAAGAATATTTGTGGATTACGTGATATTGTGCAAATTGTGTCCTAATATTATCTTCGTCTTTTTAACATGAAAACTAAACCGACTAGCAAACTTTTTGCATTTTAGAAATGTTTCTGTTTCTGATAGCTTTTTTTTCGGAAGTACTTATTGAGCTTTTAATAATTATAGCATTTAAGATTGCCCCAAGGAGGATAAGACTTATACGACAATAGTTTAAATGAAGTATTTTGGGTAATTATCTTGTTTCATTCACCATAATTCCTTCAATGAAACATTGGTTGACATTATTAAAATATTCGTGCAAGTTTTGAGAAGCAAGTTTAGTTATTAAGGAAATTTTATTATTAAATATTTCTTTAATTTAGTCGGTAAGTTGTTAAGTGGAATCCAAATGGTTACGAGATTCCACTTAACAACTTTGAGATATTTAGTTGCTAAATTGATTTTCGGCCATGAAACGTCTATGGACCTAAGATCAATTTCGAAAGAGCAGTAAAAAACATAGCAATCCGTTTCTTCGTAAAGTTGTACAGAGCATTAAAAAAGATCAAGAATTGAGTATATACTTAAGTTTATGATATGAGTTGGTCATGATGAGTTAAGGAGTATGAAATTGGAAATTTTGAACCATTCGACAAAATGATCAATATATGCCAAATGAATCATGCAAATAAAGGTTGATGGAAGTTAAATCAGGCCAATAAAGGATATGGTGGAATCCGCCCAATAAAGGTTGATGGAGGTTTGAAATACCCAAAGATGGAGGCTGTCGAGTTTGTCATGAAGAAATGTTTAATTAGGTTAATTCCGAAAACGCGAGGAGCGAAAATATTAATAATTGTTAAGATTAAATTACAGGTGTGAGTTTCAACTGCAAGTTAAGGCCAGGTTTAAAGACCAGGTTATTTTTTTAAAAATAACACTATCAAACATATTTGCCAGTATTCTGATACGGAGACCACCACCTGGTGAGTGGGTAAGAATTGTTTTTTATTTGGAAACGCAAAGTAGTCCATATTTTTCCGATATATATCTGGAAAAATGCAAAAAATAGATGTGGAGAATGGAGGTTGGTTGAACCAAATTTTCTTTTTAATTTGCGGCAATTCCATAGTAGAACGGACATTTTAAAGAAAAATAATGAAAGGGAGTGAAAAATACAATTGAACAATAATGGTAAAAGTAACAATGAAAATGAGAAAAATGGAAAACGAAGAACAAAAATCGAAAATTGATGGGTTGGAAAGAAAAGAGAACAATCATAAAAGCATCACAACCGGAAAGAAAAAGAAAGTAATGTCTAGCCAACTTGCATAATCCCTTGATCACAGCTTCCACTTGCATCCCAAAGCATTTTGGTGTTAAACATTTAATTAAGATTCTGTAGGATTTTTTTTTTTGCGTGCAAGAAATGAAACGCAATTGACACTTTGAATAATACGCATATTCTGGATTATGATTTCAATGTATTTTATAGTATATCAGTGAAAAGAGCAATTTGTTTTTCGAATCTTTCGAAGAAATGATTTAAATTTCGCGTTGAAAGAATCTTGCAGTAGTATCAGATTTGATGCGTGATGTTTGGAAAATTCTGCGAGTTGTATTGTTATTACTCTTAAGTATGTTTCATTTATTTACATATGCTAGACACGATCTGCATTTGGCAATACCCTAGTAGGACACAAATATTGAACAATATTGATCAATATTTGCAATATTGTTTATTATTGTAGAATATTGTTTTATATCACATAATATCGTACAATATTGTACAATATTATGCTACAAGATGTGCTGCCTGGGTATGGAACCATGCATTTTTCTGGTCTTGTCAAAACTCAAGATGTGTCGCATCACAAAGATAGCAGATGCTAGTTTTTCTACGAAACAAGTAGGATAGACAAAAAAATAGCATTTGCTGCATTATTTCAGGTGGTTTATAAATTGCTGAATCCGCTGGTTAATAGACAAATTTTGACGGAGACAGGCAGAATTTTTCCTAGAGCAGTTGCTGATACATCTTTTGTAGCTTTTTGTTTTGAAAATCTCTGCATTTCAACAACAGTAGGATTGTTATTCCTGTATTTTTTCTAATAGTTCTTTCATCAGGACATTTGCTAGTATGTCAAATGGCAAGAAACGAGAAGAGATGTTTCCCTTATCACATCTGTCACGTTATCTTTATCTTTCAATTTATTTAGTGACAATAATTGTACAGCACTAATTGGGCCTTTTGTCGTAAATAATATTTCGATTTGACGTGTATATTTCATGTTATCTATTGATTCATGCCTATTAATAATGTTTTTGATGAAATCGTGCTCTAGGAACGGGTATAATTGGAGTGATATTTGCAGTTTGTCTGCATTCGTCAGGATTACATTATTTTCTTGATACTTATTTGGTCCGAGTCGCATAATGCTTGTTGGCGATTTTATTACTTCTATAGTAATAATTATTTTGAAGTGCATCTATATTCAATTGTTTTATTTTGCTCATGATCGCAGCACCGTCAATTGGTGAAAAAGTGAATTCTGAATTCGTTTTCCAGGTGGATATCCTCTTAAATCTAAAAAAAAATTAAAGGACTGACAACCTTGCCTGCCAGCAATACAAATTAAAGGAAAAACTATCAATGATGTTTGCAAGAAAACACGGTCGATGATGAATGGATTGAAGGCACAAGGAACGGAAAGAAAACAATCGTCGCTAACGCCGTCTCAAATTGAGCTTGACTTTTACATTTGGCTGCTGTCGCTTCAAAACGATTGAAATTAAAAGAAAATAAACTATTATAAGAAAATAACTAGGAAGACAATTAACAGAAAGCAATTATTATATTAGTAAAATGAGTAAAAATAAGATCATTCTATCAATATTAGTGTCTGATGTTCAATGTGGAAAACATGTACTAAAAATTCACAAACTCAAAATGTGAACAAAAAAAAAAAGAAAGAAAAAGAGAGACAAGAGAGAAATTTATTTATTTAACGAGAATGAAAATAAATATCACTATCCAGTATAATAATTATGCTAATCATCATCGATTGAGGAGTTAAGATATCGTATTGTCTTCCGCTTTACTGAGTAAGCGAACGATGCTTGCTTACCCCGGCACGTGTGTTCATATTGTAACGTGCCAGAAGGCTGTGGAAAAACATTCATCTACCCCAACTTTTGTATGTATTACATTTTATTAAAATTTTGAATTTTAATGAGCCATATATAATGTAGCGTAGTCATATGCAATGTTATTACTTTTTAATTTATTATATTTTCTAAAGAAAACATATAAAATGTTTAAATATCTGTCAAAATTATTGTGCCATCATATGTGTGTGATTTTTTGGTAATTACTATTTACGACAAGAACTGTTTAAAAATGTCGGTATATAATAATTGTACCTAAATTTAATAAATATAAATAAGTACTGTAAATCTCGGGAAGTAATATAATATTTATTATGAACATTGTGACTTTTTAATCATGAGTATCTGAATTCATGAGAAATTCTCCACTGTATTTTTTTTGCCTTAATCCGGATGATTCCATATCAGATCAAATTATTTTCTTTATGCCACTGTTAGAGATTGCAATGATTTCTTGCCATTTTTGTTACTATCCAATGTCTTTTCGTTGAAAATTTAAGTTTATGAATTTTTAAATATTTTTCAAATGCTGAATATTTTTAACTACCTGAACTTGAGAAGCATTTGGTCTGAAATTAATATGAGCTGAAATTAATATAATTTTGTTCCGATCCTTACATTTTTTTGAATAGAAAAATAGGAAATTAAGAAAATTTTTATATCATTATTTTTTCTTTTCCTTGAAAAAGAAACATGTTAATAAGTGATTAAAATGCACCAACTAATCTATTCATGTTAAAATTTTTATTTAAACATAAGTAGTCTCTTTGAGTAAGCTAATGCAATTGAAAGTTTTTACAAACATTATCAGCTGTCTACAGCATCATATTTCTTTCTTTTGCTATGTCTGCCCCTTCAAAGTTCAACAGTAGAAGTCTTCAGGTCTGTATTGTTCTGCTAACTGTTTTGTCATACACACATTCCAAAGTTTACAACTTTATTTACTATCAAATTCAATATTATTTTTATTTTATCAATTTTTGTTTATCTAAATTTCTGTTACAGAAAGAACAGTGACTTAAAGTCAAAATTTATTGCAACCCATTATAAAAATATTTAACTAAATATGAAAAAGTACAACATCAAAAAAGCCACGAAAAATACTTCACTCAAATAAATAATAATCTATTCCTTAAGACCTGAAAACAGCATTGATATTAGGAATATTAACTTGAGTAAAATTTAAGTTCCAAAATGAGTTTCTACATTTGGACCCATGACTGTAAACATTTTGTGCAGCATTTTCAGAGAATTTGTATATTATGTAAATCAGTTATAAAAACAAAACTTGGAGTCTTGTGGCAGTGTATAAGCATAGTGCATTAGAAGTTGAGATTTTCATATTTATTTATGTATTTTCTTTAACTTCTTCACTAAACCAAAAATAATGTTTTTCTTATGGATTTTTTTTCTTCTTATTATTCTTATTTAACATACCCGAATAATCATTATTCGGGTATGTTTACAATTTGGCGATAACCCTTGGCGGCCATCCACGATAAAGTTAGTGCCCCCCTTTTTTTCATGATTAATTATGGCTTGAATAATTTTTTCTGCTCTAACATGCTATCAGTTTTAAAGTTCGTGTGATTATTTAAATTAATATGTTAAATTATTTTTAAAAAATAGATCAGTATTAATTGGGCATTCTGTTTTTTAGTATGCATAAATAATTTTGATGGGCACATTTATTTATATTTTCATAATCAATTTTGCTTAAAATAGTAGTTTGCAGAAGGAAAATAATAAACGTAATAATGTTCTACAATTTAGTACCGAATCTATCCATAATGGCAAATTTGTGGGTTTTTAAAATTATTAATAGTCTTCTAAATCTTTTATTAAATACTAAATAAAATAAGAGAACATTTAAATAACTTTTATAATCTTATTCACCTACTTGTTTAGATAGAACTCAGATTTTAAAATGTCTTAGGTTATCTCTTAGTTTTTTTTTTTTTTTTTTCATTCATTTTAGCAAAGAAACTTTTTTCTTTTTTCAACATTTGTTAGCACTGGAAACTTAACTGACATATGATTATTGTATCTGCCCTTCATTTTTGTATTAATTTTTTTACTTTTAAAATTACTTGGAAATCCTTATGAACAAATAATTTAAGCTGACTTTTCCACCTTATTTGTCAAAAGTGATTATCCTGTTTAACCTTTTATTGTAAAGACACAAGAGGAATATCTTTTTAGGTATTTCTTTGAATTGTTTTGTATAAAATAAATATTATTGTATTATATTGTCATTCAATTTTACTTAATTTATGTCTACCTAGATTTTATATAATAATGGTTTTTATCATGTCAAAACATGATGTTGTTTTGGGGATGAGGTTTTTTGGAATCAACAAAAATCCGTTGACAAAAAATAAAATTTTTATCTGCACTAGCATCTCAAAAAAACTGGCTTTTTAATAGCGTGTTGCCATTGCATTTACAAAAGCTCTGATTTTAAAAAATAAGTTAATTACTACCACAAATAAAATCTTTAAAAAATGTAATTTTGAGCATGTGATTGTATAAAATGAAATAAATAAGAAATGTGATATCTTTTTAAACAATAAATGTAAGACAAAGGTTGTTTTTTTTTAAATCATTTGCAATACTAAAGTTACTAATTCAATAAAACTATTAAAATGAATATAATTTAACTTGCACAAGCGCATAATGCTTGGCTGTTCAAGAAATTATGTTCTGACATGATACATTGAAATATGCATAGCAGATCTCATTTTAATCTTTTTCTATATATATGTAATCTTCACCTTGATAATCTTTCAGTTCTAAATATTTGTGCTGAGATAATCACTTTACAGATAGAAAATAATTACAGTCAAACCTCGCTTAACAAGCACCTTTTGTAATGAGCAAAACAAAATATAAAAATGTGACTCTCTTATTTAAATGAGGAGAAGGCATCATATTTTTATTTTTATTATTATTATTTTTTTATCAGTCTGTATTCAGTGCTTGTTGAATAATGCCTTTATACTTACGTGGAAGAAATTTTGGTTGGATAATGTTATTGAAAGCAACTTCAAGAGGCTTGAGCAAGTGCCTGTGGAACCTTAATAGATGAAATTTTGCTTCTGATCAAAATGATAGGAGTAAAGAGGAATAACAACATCAATGAACTGATGGAAGAATATAGAACTGCGGAAGAGCTTATGGAGCTGTACTCTCTGTCACAGTAAAAAATTGCTGAAGAGATTTAATTAGAAGAGGAAAAAATGCCTGACACAACAGAACAATAGAAGGTATTGACCTTCTATTGAAATAATAAAAATACTGAAAATATAGAAAATTAAAGCATCTTATTTTGAGAAGCATCCCTCTGATAAGACAGCTCACATGCTGAAAACTCATTTGAGAATAATCTTGTATATCAATTTCATTACATTTTAAAGCATAACAAAGATATTTTTTAATAGAAGCACATTGCATAAGCAGTAAATTGCATTATAAATTAATTTGAGTGCTTTGCATTATAAGCAAGTTTCAGGAACGAATTATGTTCGTTAAGCGAGGTTCCACTGTACATATAAAGAAGTCACCAAGTATGTGCCATGATTTTGATGAAGTGTTTTTATGTTTCTGCTCTTCTTTATGAGCATCTCATTGTTTTACAGTTTTGCTTACAACTGGAGCTGGGTAAAGACCCATCTTCAGCATCGAAAATATCATCGAAGGTAAATTAGTATTTCTCGATTAATTATTTGTTTGTTAGAATAGCTGTTCATCTCTTTTAATATACTGAATAATCAGAATGCATCCAAATAATTGTTCAGTTTATCTTGCTTAGTTTTATTTCATTTAATAAAAATATTTTACTTTCCTTTTAATAAAATAAGTATTGATACATTGTTTGATGCTTAATGTGATCACTCGATAATATAAGAATTTTGAAAACATAAACTGATTGATAGTAATAACCAAGTTGTATAAAACCAACTATATTGTTATCATATCAAGATAAAAGAAAAAAAACATTTGAGATCTAGTTATATTTATTTAAAAAGTATGAAATTTATTAGTTGTTGGTTGTTAATAACTGTCCTTTTGTATTATATTTAAAAAAAAATTTTTTTTTTGATCGATGATTCCAGGATTCTTATTGTCTATTGCTTGCTTCATTTTGACATCGACTGAAAGACTTTTTTCAATGTATTCATTCCTTGTGGAACCTTAATCAGTCTTGCAATAAGCTAGCAGATTTTCATCATTTTACATGTTAACGAAATTTTTGACTGTGCTTCATTCTGCTGAAGAATTTTAATGTTCTCTAACCCTCAAATGTTTCCCTTTCATGTCAATTATTAGTTTAATTAAGGTAACTCTGGCCCAGATTTATATAAATATATATTACCGAGAAAAACTGAAGTTGGAGAATGCCGACTTTCACCGGTGAATGTCAACAAACACCAAATAGGTCGGTGAAAGATCGAATATTTCATTACATTCTTAAACATTTGGACCCTCACCATTGTATGTCGACAATCACAAATATGCTCTAGTGGATGTCGGAAAAGGAGGAGCCAATGAAGAGGCGACTGGCTGTTTCCCGCCAAATCATTTGTTCTGCTTGGAATTTTAATTATTAAATTTTTTCACCTTTCTTTCTGAAAGGAATGATTAAGAACTTGAAACACACAGGGCATTCAAAATAATGCTTATTTTGTAATCAATTTTTATGATAAAAATTTCATAATACTGTTTTAATATTAGACTGCAACTACAAGAATATCTCATCTGAAAACATCCAAATAATTATTTTCAGTAGTGCATCTAGTTCCTTTAAACATTAGTAAAAGTTTATTGAAAATGAAGATAAATGAATTATCAATTTCAAAACTGATAACATTAAATGATATAAGGATTGAAATTCACGGATAGTTTTATTTATATTTGAGTACATCAGTGTTTGGTACCAGAGGATTTTGATAATACAAAACCTATTACTATGATCATGTTAAGTAGTGTCCACATATTTAAATAATTTCAGTAATGAATAATGTCAGTATTTTGCACGGCTCATATGCAATTCCTTCAAATAGTGCAGTGATTTTTAAAATTTTAACTCCTCTTTTACTAATTTAACCTATCCCAATTTTTATTATTGAAAAAAGGTGTTAATGCATTCTGCCATCTAAGTGAAGTAGTTTCTAATGAATCCTAATTTTTAAGTCTTATTTTTTAATACAATGAAAAATTCATTATATGAAATAATAATGCCGGATGTAATTAAATATTTTAGTAGAAATCTTTTACCTCAATTCGTACTTAAGATCATTACAACTAAACAGACAATATTTCATAAGAGACATTAGAATATAAAATTTCAAAAATCAAAGACTAAAGTATTGATTTAAAATTCCAAAATAAATCAGAAGTCAAGTGTGAGCACATTGAATAAAAATGCTACGGTACATTGAAAATTTCTTAAAAGACTTTCCATTTTTCAACCAGATGTAATTATTTTATTAGAAAAAAAAGGGAGGAGGAATTATGTCCATATGCATTCTCATTAGCATTATTCACCAAAAAACAGCCTTAACCATGTAAGATTTATTTCAAATTGAATTGGAAAATATTGCTGGAACTTATTCGAAATGGTAATAAAAATTTGATCAGTATCATTTTATATAAATATTAGAATGCAGAAGAGCCAGTTTACTATTGATAGTTATCTTTATTATAACTACAAAATTAAACAAATTAATTAAAAAATATTAAATTCAAATGATTTTATTAAAGATAAGAAAAAAAAATTTAGATCATATGCCGGAAAATAAAAAAAATATTTACTAGAAATGCATTTGATTTAAAATGGAAGGAAATAACATTGAAATATATATATATATTCTGTTTGTATAAAATAGAAGTCTACCATTACATCAATAGATATTTGCTTTCTTCAAGTAATTTCATTCGAATGCTTTCAACAGGCATTTGGCGATATTATCGGAACTGATACTCTAAATCCAATCAGCTTCAAGAGAATTAAAAGAAATGATAATAGTTAAAGGGATGTATGTTTTCTAAGATCATAGCTGTAGGGAATCCTAAGGTCTTCACCTCCTTCCACTTTTTTAAAAGTGAGAAAAAAGGAAGTAGTGATTAAAAAAAAAAAGATTTGCATTTTATTTTTATGTGCTTCATGTATTACCATTTATAAAAATCACTTTCAAGACAGATTTCATGTCTGAGGATAAAACCTACACATTGTAGTGCTAGCCTAAAGATAAAAACATATGTTTTCCTGAAAAGTTTCAAATAATTCCTTTTTAAAAGTTATTTCAGTTACCTATATTCCTTGGAAAATTTCTTGAATTTCATTTATCAAACTCAGAGTCCTAGAATTTAAAAAAATATAACAGATCCATGAAAATAATTAAAATATACTGGAAACAGATTTAAACTAGCGACATTATTTTCATTTACTGTCTTACAAATGTATTATTTTTCTGCACACTCACACTGCATAAAAATTAAGGATTTTAAGTAATAACATGATTTTTTTTTTTTGCACAGCACTGACAAACAATGGTTATGAAATATTGATCTTTGGCTTGAATTTACCATTTTTACAGAATTAGGCCTTGTCAGTTTTATGGCATTTAATACTGAGTATCTAAAATCTGAATTTGTGTTAAAAGTGTGTTATTTCTAACCAATTTAAACAAAATATGATGAATAGATCCAACTATTTGTCAATATCATAATGCATATTCTACAATATATACATGTGCCATTTTTGGCACAAGTAAATCAAAAATTATTCACGGAAAAAAATTTCTGTCACAAAAATGAGGTTTTGGAATGCTTAAGAACTGTAAATATTGTTTAATTTTTCAAATGCATATATCAGCTACGTTAGTGTGGCATTCTTTGAGGGCAAAATGCTTTCTAATATCGAATTTTAAATTTTAGAGCACCGGTTAAAAGATTTGAAACATGATTGTCAGGATTTTGTATGCCCTTCAGTCATAGTTGTAGGTAATTTTTCTCACAAATACATGTTTGTCAATAATATGAATTGTTTACTTTTGGCAGAATTTCCAAGCAAGCAAGATGAAAGCTATGTTTTTCAGTTCATTTGAATTCAAGCAATTGCTAGAAAAAATTGTCTCCTTTAGTAGAATTTAGCTTCTTTTAAAAAAAAAATCATGTGATTTATATGTCAGTGGAATTTCAAGTATTCAAAAATTTAATTAATAAACTTTTATCAAAATATTTTGAAGATCAGAAGCTGTGGAAGGATTTTGGTGATACTGTCCCACATCCAGACTATGATTGAAATCTTATTTTCTTAATTAAAAAATACAGATATTGTAAACCTCAAAGAATAAACATGTGTTGTAAAATATTTTGATAAATCGAAAAAAGCAAAAATGTTTTGGAGTCATAAAAGAACCTTGATTATATACAAAATAAGCAGATTTTATACAAAGCAAGTAATATAAAAAAAATACTTGGAAGAATAAAGGTTGCAGTGCTAATGAGAATAAGGAAAAGAAGTATGCTGAAGATGAATTAAATACTTTAAAATGAGAAAGAATGAAATATCAGAAAT
>JAOUZG010047888.1:553453-566495 GCA_026289955.1 Argiope argentata | reverse complement strand
TTCTAAGTAATTTTAGAATTTCATTAGGAGTGAAATAAAAAATTTGCTCATTTGCCCCTCCCACCTTTTTATATTTTTATTTACTAAATGATGGTCAGGTCAGAGATGTTTATGGAATTAATATCGTTTTAATGAATTTGTTTTGTTAAAATGAGGATTGAGTGCTTAGTAGTACTTCACAGGCATCTCCAAGTAATAATAATAATAATAAACATTTAAATGTTAATAGCAAAAGTATTGTATTTAAATGCTTAATATACAATTTTATGTTTAAAATATGTAACTTTATGGTCTTCAAATTTACTTTAAAAAGAAACCTGAAATTTTTTTTTTCTTTCAATAAGAATGAGTACCATATATTGTACGTTACAAAATCTACCTCAATATCAGTTCAACTGAATTCAGTCAGATTAGTTTAATATTGAAGGAATAAATGCAAGATCTCTCTCACCTTCTTAAATAATCCTTTAATTACAATCAAAAGACTGTAGGATCTTTTAATTTTGAGCAGAAAACATTGCTGCCATTTATTGTCAGGAGATCTGAAAGAATCCAAATGCTGCTGCACTTCCCCCAATTTAAATTTTAATTTTGCATTGCTGTTTTGAGCATTCAATATTCTTGCATCTGGAATGCAATACGTGATATATATAAATAATAATTTTGAGCAAAGCTTTTTGTTGGATAATAATTTTTCATATTTTGGCTATGTTTAATTATTAATCTGTCACCTTGCAATGAGTTATATTTTTGTTTTAAGTTTATTTAACTAGAGAATTTTTACTTCAATCAATATTACAAAGAGCAATAATACCTATTTTAGTTGCAAAAATATCAAAAAATGAAATGCGATCTCGTAATAAATATAAAAAACTGAATTAAAAAACTGCTAATTTTTTTGATAAATTTCTACAATATATTTTGTTTAATATATTTACAACATAGTATATGTAAATTTTTGAGTAGCTTTATGAAAAGTGATTCAATATGAGCTCTTACCACCAATTTTTTAAAAAAAGTTTTTTCTTCATTGTAAAATTTTTTGCCTAGTTCAGATGTTTTTTTCAGCAAATATGCATTGAATTTGAAATTTAAACAAAATGATACAAATTTCTAGCAATATTTTGTTGATAGTAATATCTTTTTATTAATTGTTTCAATATAGGAAAATATTAGTCTAATAATGTTTTTCTTTTCATCTGACTTTATAAATTTCATTTGTTTAAATATTTGTAATTGATGCTTGCAAAATTGATTATAATGCTCTGTTTTTATTACCATTAAAACATCAGAAAATGGTTTGAATCATAAATATATCTAAAAAAAAATGTATATTTTTAAATTGCATTCATTTATTGGAAAATTTTAATTTAAAAAGTAGAAAACAATTACTAACTATTCCAAAATAATAACTTCTAAGCTAATATTTTATCGCATTGAATTACGACAGTGTTTTTTATTTCAACTAAAAGTATATAGAAAAAAGTGAAAAACCAAGTACTCACATAAAAAAATGTTTGAATTTTACCCCTGCAAACATTCAATTGTGATTGTCTTTGTTTTACCTTTTTCAAATAAATTTATATATCTTTTCCACTTCCAGAAAAGTACTAAAATTATGCATTAAATTCCATCCTTTTCAGTTGTAAATATATATGAAAGATACTCGTATTCTTCAAAAGTATACTGAACTATAGTTCAAGAGGGATTATTGAAGAAATATGTGTTGTACTTCTTTAACATAATAAATAAAGTATTGAAATATAGTTTTAAAAAGCACATTTCAAAAGCAAAATCTAATTTTCATAAACATGTTGAAGCTTAAAATTCAAAAAAAAAAAAAAAAAAAAAAAAAAAAACAATATGCATTTGTTAATTGTGGCAATCAAATGATCATTTATAATGAAAGTAAGTGTAGTTTTACTTATTTTCAAGGCCACTGATCAGTAGCTTTTATTTTATCATTAGCTTAATTTTTTTATTTAAATTAATTATATAATTAGACAGCAAATAAAAGTATCTAAAATAACAATAACATTCTTTTCAGAGCACTTATATAGGGACAATAGTAAAGAAAGGTGCATGGGGGTAATTCAAAATTGTAGTAATTTAAGTGTTTGCTATTATTATTCGTTATGTTATTACCTTATAGATATTCATAAATCATTAATATAAATAATGCTTGTTTTTAGATGTTTTCCTTCTTAAAGTGTTGGAAAATGGAAGGAAGATCTAATTTTATTTTGGCACGCTTCAAAGATGAAACTGGTGAAGTCACAAGTATTCCTTTGGATATTCCAGTTAATATTACTGTTGATAAATTGACTAACATATGCAATTCACTTTTAAATAAGGTAATCTTCAATTTTTCTATAAAAATTTCTCATATTTGTTTGTATAATTATTCTACTTACCTTTCTGTTACTTTAGCAACAGTATTTGCCAAGCAATAATATTAGTCCCAAAATTTTACATTGCAAATTATTTTACAATGCAAATTGCTGTGTGTGTGCATGCATGCATACTTAGAGTAAGATATTTATTTTATCAAATTCAGTATTATTATATCTGTCTCAGTGGCAATTTTTCACATTGTGCATGATTCATATTTTAAAAATATTTAAGTGGCATATGCTGAAATACTAGCTGTTGTAAATGGAAATTTTCAATTATAAGTATATCTACAACTTTTTAATTATTCATTAATCGACCAATTTTTCTTTGTTTTAAATTGTACAGTTATATTCAATATTTTAAATCAAATATTTTAATGTCTCTATATTATATTTTTTAATGAATTATATCTAATGTTTGTCGAATAAAAATATTGTGTATTATAAAAAAAAATAAATTAAAAAAACAGATGAAAACTTTTTAAGGATATAATAAGAGTTACGGGGGAGAATTTTTGGGAGTCACATCCATAGAGCTGGTATACTAATTGAGGGAGTGCAACCCTACTAGGCTGTGAGACAAGATAGAAACATGTGCTGTGTGTGCAGAATTTGTGTTCGTTGTAACTGCATTCTCCATTCCCATTACATTTCAATGGGAGATTTTTTCTCACTTTTAACTGTTCAATTTTAAAGCTTATTTAAGCCATGGTTAACTATTGCTGTGAATTTGGATGCAAAGAAAAAGCTTCTAAGGACAGCTTTCTGTCATTTCACTGGTACATAGAATAAAACATATTCTATTTATGTCCATTTTAATTCATTTTAAAATTTCGTAGGCACAATCTCTTGGTGATTTTGTTGTCATAACTGAATATTTCATAGTTTGGTTATTTATTGTATTTAATTTATTTAACTTGTTATTAAGGTTCATTTAAACTGATGGAACTGCATTATATTTTGCTAATTGCTTTATTTTAAACTCGAATGTGTTGCAAACAGTTGGCTGAAAGCTTGGAGTGATTTTTACAAGTACAAGTATGCCAATACAAGTGTTTATATAAACATTCTTTTTATTCATCCAATCAAGTTCAACTAAATTTTTTAAAACTTGTTGCAGATGACATTTGATTTTAATTTATTTTTTTCTAATATTAATTCATAAATTTGGTTAATTAATAAAATAAGTTAATTTTTATTTTTATTAAAATTAAATTTATGTCACCATATAATTAATAAATAATAAAGTATCTTTGACTGAGGTGTATTAACAAAAGCTTTGTTGAATTTCTTTTTTAAATTTTTTGTTTGCCTCAATTTAAGATTTTCTCAATTTAAAAAATAATTAAGTAATCTCCGATCAATTATTTTAATTTTTCTTTGGGACACAATAAAAGTATTTTTGGGTATTTCTTTTTATACAAAGAATCAACAGATAATTGATATTAGGAAAGGTTTCCTACCATTTTTAAACTTAAAAAATAATTGCAATAATAAATAAAATCCTAAAAGATGTCTATAATATGTAATTTAAGATAATATAATTTCTCTTTCTAATAACGTGGATAATATTGATATATGCATAAGCACAGTATTTTGGGGGGGGGACTTATGTCACTTTTATAATCTGTTTTTATAAAGGCATTTTTTTAAGTCTGTTTGAGATGACAGAAATTATTTGAACATGTAGTGTAAAATATAAAAATGTTTTTAGGTAAATTAAAGAAATAAAATGTTTACTTTAAGAAGAAAAATAATTACTTTTAATTAATGCAAAAAAAAGCAAGCAAAAAACTTAACATGATTTAATTCAACAAATTCAGATATGTATGTTTTAAAAATGGAAAATTCTCTTCGAAACCAATTTACTTGTTTTTGCCTAGTATAATAGCTTCTAAACAAGAAAAGAAAAATATAAACTTTCCAGGAAATGAAAATAGACTGGAAATTACAATTACCGGAAAGCAAAAGACTTTGTGGGAGATTTTGAGTTTGCCGAGATTCAGGATATGTCGCCAAAAATGGCTATTTTACTCTCAGATTCCTCACACAACACGTGCTTATCTTGCGAAGAGATATTCAGACAGGAAAGATAGGGCTGGTGCCCTCGATTTATATACTCGCTCTATGGTCACATCTTGATACAATCATCAAAGCATCAAGACATTTTACTTTCCTGGTGTTATGAGCTTAATAATTGATTATTTATTTATTCATTGAGATGGGGGAAGTAAGAGAAACTTATAATGGCTATATTTTTAGCAAATGGAGTGGATATGAAGCCAATTTTTTAACTAAGAGTATTTTATAGTTTTGATATTTCAACAGTATTCCTTTAGCTTTGCTATGACCCGAATTTAATAATGGAGAAACATCCATCCTCGAATATGTTAATAACCAAAATGGTTGGTTTACGCTATTAATACATTTGATTTTTTTTTGTTTTAATTCCATATTTGCATAATCACTTGTTCATTATTTTGGAGAGAGGGATCATGGCTGTGTAGTAACCTAAACTATTTTTCTCAAACTCACTTCACATTGTGTGTGTGTGTAAATTATTTTTAGAGGAATATATTAAATATAGTAAAATATTTTTAGAGAATTTAGAATTGATTTCTATTTTATTTTTAACTGCTTTAATTTCCTAATTCTTTAAGAACTCTCACTGGTATTTATTTATATATTTAATTAAAATAGATACCCAGATGATAAATATTGAAATCGATATCAAACTCAAGATTATAGGAAAAGATAAACAAAACTTTTTAAAAAAATCTTTGTAATTATTTGATTTTGAGCTGTAATATCCAATTCAAAAAGTTTTCAAACTCGACCATACATTAGGGTGGGTCTTTATATTCATTGAAACTTGTAAAGGGTTTTCATAATCCTTCTAATATGGTATTTGTGTTACTCATCTTTAGGAAGGTGTTCCTTTTCTTTTCTTTGTTAATGATGTGCAAATCAAAGATTCTCTTCTGAATGTTTTGGAGAAAAAGCATTTAGAAAGTGAACAGGTTTTGGAAATCACATATGCAGAACAGGCTGTATTCAGAGTTCGGCCAGTGACCCGCTGTACCAGCTCTATCCCAGGACATGCTGAAGCTGTTATATCTGCATCTTTCAGTCCAGATGGCAGGTAATTTTATGATGGTTGCATAATTCTTTGAATCTAAGTTTGACTGGCATAATTTAAAATAATAGTTAGAGAAAGAAAAATACTTTCATAAATAATTCAGGGCAGTCAAACAGTTAGTTGTTCTTCTTTAAAAAAAAAAAATGTTTTTTTTTTTTTCATGAAAGGCTATTTTGATGATGTCTGCCTATTTATTAATTGCCTGATTTTGTTTTTGCTATTACTTAGTTCAGAAAAATTACAATTTTTGATTATTTCTCTTTCGATGCTTAGTATGGCATATGCGTTTAAGTGTTATGCACACATGCTTGACCATAGACAATTCTTTATTAATTTTAGTCTGTTGAAAGAGATCTCAGCATTTTTTACAGTAACTGGCAATGTAAAGAAAAGTTTTAGCGCAGTTAACACTTGAAATGAATAATTATTATTGTTAAAGTGTACTGCAATATGTGTTGTTAATATATATTGAAATATGTGTTTTTTTTACATCTCTTTTATTTAAAATCAAATGCCTTAGTAAAACAATTATTTGGATTAGTTATCATTTACATCTTTATTATAAAACTTTACAAAGTTTTTGAAACATTTTTCTAATTCATGTTTTCTAAAGTTCAGTGATTCTTCTGAAATACTTTTAAATCTATTTTCTGTTTGTATTATTACAGAATCTGTTTGAATTAAAAAATAACACCAGAATTCTTCAACTGGCTTTTTTATAATTTCATCTTTTATTGTTTAGAAACATAATTTCTGTATTCATTTTTCAGGAAAATGTTTTGAAGATTCAAATTGCATGCTATCACTTTTGCTTTGTCACAAAATGTGTTAAATTTTAGATTTCAATTTTTAATTTATTGACTTAATTAAAAGCACAGTCGAGAACAACAGTTTTTACTTGACATAGTTTATTTAGGAGAAACTTGTGGATATGATCGGGACGATCATTCTAATAAACAACACAACATGGTTTTTCTAGTAAATCAGTTGTTTTGTAATCTCAGCCACAGAACGGGTCAAATATTCTTTTTTTGATTTCACATTTTTTGTTCTGTATCATTTATTTTATAAAGACATATAGAAATATTATAGTAAAATGAGAGGGAAAAGAGAATGGGATTTTCAAAATCAGATATTTCAAGATTCATGGATGCAATATACTGTCACATACTTAATATGTACTTGCAAGATTGCAGTATCAAAAGAATAAACCATAATTCGGCATTATGAGATGGAGCATAAACATTTTGCATTTATGAAAGGATATAAACAAACAAAAAAAAATCAAACTCAAAAATTTGGTGAGCAATCAAGCAAATGTTCCCCCCCTCCAAAAATATGCATCTGAATTGAATTTATATGTGAAAGTAAGCTTAGGTGTCTCTGAAGTTATCGCTAAATAAGGTTGACCGTTCACAGATGGGGATTTTGTTAAAAAGTGTTCGTTAATTGCATCAGAAAGACTTTGTCCTGAAGCAAAAAGGAAATTTGAAAATATAACATTAAATAGAATGACTATTCAAAGAAGAATTTAACAGTTGAAAGACTTTGAAAATAAAATAAAATCTATTTGCTGATTCAAACTTTATATTTATCTTTAACTGTTGAATCTACAGATCCAACATCTGTGGCCCAATTACATGTTTAGTTTGTGAAAATGTTTTTTTAAAAAAATTATGTTATTGAAGATGTTATGATGGAAAATGTTATGACTTGAAATGTTTCCTTTGAACGGGCAAACAACTGGAAGTGAACTTCTTTCCAGTTTGATACATTTGTCAATGTAGCTTCCTTAAACATGACGATTGTGTTAGCATAACAAAATATGGTGCAAAATCAATGACTGGTACAGAAATTGGAATGGTTATGCTGTTAAAAGAATGTCTTGCCCAGTGTGGTGTAGAACTGTTGCAGTTTTATTGCATTATTCATCAAGAAATTTTTAAGTTACAAAGAATTAGGATTTGCAAATCTAATGTAGTGTGTGTCTGAAGCAATTAATTTTATTCATAGTAACACCCTCAAACATAGGGAATTCAAAGAATTTTTAAAGGAATTTTATGATCTGCCTTCTGATATTCCTTAATATACAGAAGTTAGATAGATCAGCTGAAAAGTTGCTCTTAAGTGTTTTATGGAACTATTTGATGAAATTGTTATATTTCTAAGTGACCATAGTAGAAATACCGGATGGTAAAAAGAAGCACGTTTTCAGTGTGATTTGGCTTTTCTTTCAGACATAACAGGCCATCTGAATGACTTAAACACAAAATTACCAGGAAGAAAAATTCATTTTAAATTAATAAAAAATGTAAAGGCATTTAAACAAAAGTTATGTTTTTTCAAAATCAGCTGAAAACTAAAATTTTGCACTCTATTCTTATTGCTAAAAAATGCATGAGAAATTTCCATACTTGAAAATGCAATATGAGGATCAAATTTTATTCATTTATTTATAGCATAATATATGCTGGGATAAAATAAGTAAAGTAATAATTGTAATTCATATGTATTACCACAAAAAAATAGTGTTTTCACATTTATAACACGTTTTAATATTCACATCCTACTTTGGCCCTCGACATGATCCTTTTTCATGTTTTGCCCCCCCTTCCTGAAAAGGTTGTGCATCCCTGTCTAAGGTATTGCAACTTTTTTCGAACACATTACTTTAATTGTATCGATTTTGGCTTCCCAATTAGCGTAATGTTTTCTAAAGTTTATGTTAAAGTTAATTGGTAATGTAATCTAATGCTTTTGTAAAATTTCCCATCTTTTTGTATATTCAGACTTATATGCACTTAATTACATTTGTTACTACCATTTTTGTTATTTTTTGCTTCAATCGTATTGGTATGAACATATGTTTCTTCAAAGATTTTGACAGTTTCTACTCTTTCGTTCCAAGATTCTGCACAACTTTCCGAACCAATGGAAACTTGAACTGTAAGTACTGAAATCAAAGCAATTTCACTGCCAGAATTACTTTGTAGAGAAGAAAACAGATATTCATGACTTTTTGAAATTCAGCTTTTTTCTTTCTGAAATTGAGTTTTAACACCCAGAAGGATACTTCCTTGGCCTGAGCATGATGAGATTGGACTGTATTAAACATTTTATAGTATGAATTACCAAAGTAATATATGCTATTTAACCTAGTTAGTGAGGCAAATGATCATGTTTTATATTTATAATACTTTGACAGTAAACAGTAATGTATCTATAAACTTAATGTTTCCAAATCAATCGATTTTTCCAATTAAATCTCATCCTCTTTTCTTTCCATCCTGCTAATACTGTTCAGAACATAATTTTAGTTTTTGATCATGTTGGGGACACCTCGATAACGGACCCCTGGTATTCACTTCATCCCAACCCTAGAGTGAGGGAGGAAAACAGCAGGAAATTGTTTGATTGCTACTTGCGTAAAAGACATCGGACAGGGATTGCTTTAATGCTATCTTTAATCACAGATGAGCATAAAACTGCATTCTTAATAATAATTCAATGGAACTTTAAAACAAAATTTCAATCAAATAGGCAATATCGAAGAAATGCTATTGAAACTAAATGCAATTTAAATCTCGCTCCACACAGAGTTTTATGGGACACAGAGTTAGTAAAAATTTTTTGTTCCTCTTTGATTGAATGAATTTTGCTCCTCTCTTAAGCAGTGACCATCACAATACCCCAAGCCTAAAGAACTGTTCAGTCCCTCAAATTCTGTGACATTCTTAAGTGGTAGTATTGACTCCCTTCCAATTCATCAAGATTTCGAAACCTGTAGGGGGAAAGAACTGCATTGAAATGCATCGGCAACACTACTTGCACAGTCTAATCCCTATGTTGTTTTCCGTGCATAACGAAAGTGTGTTGTTTTTTAACCTGCGTTAAAATGTATGCAGCATGTTTGTGGTGACATCTTGGGGCTACATCGAAATACATGTGCAACCCTTAGAGGATTAAACAGAAATTTCTATCTAGCCCATACTTAAAAGCTAAAATGTTTGTTTTTCTGCTTAGATATCTGGCTAGTGGCTCTGGAGATACAACTGTTAGACTTTGGGATGTATGTACTGAAACTCCACAGTACACATGTAAAGGTAAATATAAACTGATCTTCTTGATTTTATTTAATTATTTGATCTCACCACTCATATCTGTGATGTTTACCATCTATCTTACCAGATTATTCCTCTTTTACTTATTAATTGCTGTAAAAATACATAACTTTATTTAAGGGTTGTAATTACTGGTAATCCATGTATTAATTTTATTACTTTTTATTTATTATTATTCTATAAATCTATCTATATTGATTTTATTGGAATCCACCTTTTAATATAATTTTTTTAAAAGAAAATTGTTATGGGTAGAGTAAATTAGTATTTTGATTTATATGTTTTATTTTCTTCCATTCAGAGGCCTACTCTGATATAATCTTGTATTATTGAAATACTTAGAAGGAAAAAAAAGGACATGCTAGGTTACAAAAAATACCTTAGGGCTTATTTACCTTTTAGCATCAAGTTACCTTACCTTTCATAATTACACAAGTATGTCTTAGTGTTCTAAATTACATCTTGTTCCAGTTTGAAATATTTTATTTTGTGACGCTTCCATTTCCTAATATGAAAAAAGATGTAATCATTTTTATATAAAATTTAAATTGTCCTTCTCAATAGCTCACAAACACTGGGTCTTGTGCATTGCATGGTCACCAAATGGTCTAAAACTGGCTTCAGGATGCAGAAATGGTCAGGTAAATTAGTGTCACTTGAATTTTTGTTTTTCTGTTTTGATATGGGAAAAGCAAAACATTTCTGAAATGTTTTATGGAAGATATTGATTATATATAAGTTTTTGCTTTCAAATTTTACTCATGTTTTTTCACAAATTATCTTTAAAAAGGTGGTGTGTGTGTGTGTAGATAGATAGATAGATGAATAATATATATCTGTGTGTGTGTATATATATATATATAATAAATTTTTCCATACCCCGGGGGCCGCTATGCACTTGCTTCTGCGTTAAAATCTACACCTACATCCAATTTCAATAGGACTTTCCCGTGCTTCTAAAAATCATAGATAAACACAATTAACTTTATTATATTTAAAATCTTCTCCCTATGTTTGCTTTTTATTCATGAGATTGCAAACGTAGAAAAAATTAAAATATATAGAATTTAAAAAAAGCCCAAAATCCAATAATTAACGCACCCCTTAACTAAATCTTCGTTTTTCGTCTCGGGGGGTTTGACGACATAAGCTACTCTCTGATTGGCCCAGCCAGCTCTCTTCCTGTATCTCCTTCCTGATTGGCATTCGCCTCAATCTCTACCAGTCTGTTTCATTTGCTCTTTAGCACTGGTTGGGTGCACATCTCTCTCTTAAGGGTGTTCTAGGCTTCTTATTTTCTTACTTGTCCTTATGCTAATATTGGTTTGTTTTTTATTGTATTTAGTATTTTGTTATATTTTTTTTCTTCATTCTAGAATTTTATTTGTGAGTTTGGTCTATTTTTGTCCTTTTTCCTAATTGACATTTGTTTTTATAAGCTAAAAATTGAGGCCTCTCTTGTACTTTAAAATTGGAGTTTTTCGGGTCATAAAAGAGTTAATTTTTTAGACAATAGTCTAACTCTTTACAGAGAAAAAAATACCACGTTTTATTGGAATCTTTGTCTGATGGTGGCCCTTGAGAAAGTCATCAGGCCGGATTTCTCCTTTTTCACTTACATATTTTTTTTTCTTGTTTCTTCTGTTTTTTTATTCATCTATGTTCCACTATGTCTTCAAGAATAGCAGCATACACACTCTCTTAATACATTTGTGCATCTTTTTAATTAATGAAAATGGCAATTTGTTATATACCTTTCTTAAAATTTTCTTTCATATATATATATATATTACGGGTCACGTTTGTCCGCGATGGACTCCTAAACTACTTAACCGATTATAATAAGATTTACACACCACTTGCAGTTTGATCAAACTTAAAAGATAGGATAGTTTATTTTTCGAAATATCAATTAGTTCGGGAGAAAATAATTAAAACCCCTTAATTTCTGTTAAATTTAAACCTGTAATGCTACTTTCCGAGTGAAACACGGCCTTCCGGAGAAACGATTGCTTATGCGTCCCGTTTCGTCCCGTAAAACCGCGTTTTTTAAATTGCCATCGTTACGCGCCCGTTCAACTTATACTCAATATCGCAGTGGAATCGGATGGACTTTCTATCGTAGAACACGGGGGTATAATTTTTTTTTACGAAACATCTACGCAAAAATTAAATATCGATTTTTTTAAAAAAAAGGTCAATTTTGACGGGTCTATTTCTTGAACGGCCCTGTAAAATAGACGCTTAGCTGGAAAAATACAGAAAATATGTTTCCTGAAAGACAATACGATGTAGTATTCTGCAATACAATTTAAAAAATCGAATTTTTAAAACTGAATTTTCGGCGAATTTTTTTACGAAGAGGCGAAATTTCGCTTTAAATTTAATTATGCCGAAACTTTTCAAGATAACTTAATCAAATTTTTTTTACATACAATTCGATAAACTTTTCAAAATCGTGTGAAAGATTGTAAAAATCTGATGGAAAATTTTGCATTTAAAATTTTTTTGTCGTTTATTGGGTTTTCCTCTTCAACATTACAAATCTAATCCATTGATAAATAAAAATGAGACTAAATTTTTTTTTGTATAATTTGGCATTGCTTTGGCACACCCTTATCAATTTTGAAAACAATCCTGCAAAAATTCTGCGTCTTATGAATTCATTCCAGGTTTTCCACCTCACATACTTTATCTGAAAGTTGGAACACCAGTAATGCTACTATGAAACCTTTGTCCACCAAAGTTATGCAATGGCACCAGACTACAAATGACCAGACATAATAAGTGCGTAATAGAAGTTACGATAATTACTGGATGTGCTCGAGGAGATTTGGTTTTAATACCCCGCATTCCACTAATTCTGTCGGACAATTCTTTTGAATTTAGAAGAGTGCAGTTTCCTGTAAAAGTTTGCTTTGCAATAAATGTTCATTGAGTCACAAGGACAGACATAAAAAGCAGCAGGGACCGATTTAAGAGGAGACTGTTTTTCACGCGTCCAATTTTATGTAGCTTTCTCCAAAGTCAGTTCATCTAGCAGCTTAATAATTTTAGCACCAGAAAAAAAAAAACCGAAAATGCTGTATACAAAGAAGTTCTTGCTTAAACATAGGTATAACAATAAAATGTGGATGGCTTGCGTTTATAAAAAAAAATCAATACTTTAAAAGGATCGTTAAGGACAAGAGTATATATATAAGGAATCCAGGGGCCCTCCCAAAATTAGAAAAAATTATAGGTAATAAGTAATTATTATAGGGGATTTTCGTAACTAAGTGCACGGAGCACTGTTATCCTCCGCTAATTCCATTACCCGAGCAATGCCGGGTGCGGGAATGCTAGTATATATATATATATATATATATATATATATATATATATATATA
>JAOUZG010047888.1:539814-553443 GCA_026289955.1 Argiope argentata | reverse complement strand
TATATATATATATATATATATATATATATATATATATATATATAGCTTTTGTAAATAATTTTAATGGTAAATTTGTCATAAAATTAGGATTTAAAATTTTTTGTTATTAACTATGTATCAAATTTCTTACTGAACTTTTGAAAAATGGTAGTAAAAGTGTTAATTAATAGTTAAAAGATTTATATCCTGCAAATTCTTGAGAAAAAAAATGCATTTGTTTATTGAGAAATAAATATCATAATTAGTTATTTAGCTAATATTATCTTTGATGTATAAATGCTATGTTTTGGTTATCTGGTGATGGTGTAAATTTTGAATTATGTCCAGATTTGTATTTGGGATCCACGAACAGGGAAACAGATGGGGAGAACACTTTCTGGTCACAAAGGCTGGATCAATGCTCTGGCATGGGAACCCTTACACAGGTAAAAATTTGTGTTTCTTTTCAATATTTTTATAAAAAATAACAGTTGAGCATACTTGTAGATATTAATCTGCCATTGATTTGAATGAATGCCTTTTTTAATTGTATTTTTCAGTTTGTATGTATTCTACATTTAAATAATTATGATAATAATAACTAATGCTTAAAAGCACTTTACTTGGTTTTAAATTGTTAGCATTCAATGAATTGATCATTGAAAGTTTAAGTTTTAATTAATCATTTCATTAATAATTGTTTTAAAACATGATACATCAATTAATTAAAATCTTCTTTTCATTTGATCTAATGTAGAGATGCACAACATTTGCAAGATGAGGGGCCAAAATATGAAAAAGGATCATGTTGAGAATCAAAAGAGCACTTGAATGTTAAAACATGTTATAACCGTGAAAACATTTTTTATGGCAATATGCATAAATTACAATTATTACTTTATTTTACTCATGCATACATTATGCAAAAAAATAAATGAAAAAAACATAAGCATTATAAATATGATTAAAATTCTTTATCTCAAAAAAAAAGATTCCTGCTAAAAAGTTGGCAAATTAGAAATAGAATAACAGAGGAAAAAATGTTGGTAATAATACAGAGAATTTTGAGAAAAAAAATTAATTATAGGTTGTGCATCTCTGGTCTAAAGCAATTTTACAAAGTAGAAAACTCATATATTTCATATATTAATTTACATATTTTGCTTATTAAGTATTACAAATAGGATCATTTCAAAATCTACTTTATCTCTTAAGCAACAATACATAATTGTTCTCAATCAGAAAATCATTACTGAAAGCCATTGTGAGTTTATTAAGTGCATCAGCTATTTTATTTTTTATTTAGAGTTCAATTAAAGTTGTTAACTATTACAGTTTATAAAAATGTCTAAGAAAATTATCATCAAAATATGCATGAATATAAATTCAATATTTAGTGGAAAGTACAGGGTGTCCATAATTAAACGGCTCTACTTTAAAGTTCTCTACAGGAAAAACTATTGTTCTGAAAGTTATGAGATTTGTATAGAACATAATTATGGAATGGTAATTCGTTTGAGTGTATGAAAAAAAAAAAAAAACCTGCATGAAAATTTGTTTTGAAACTAATTTTCAGCCAAGAGGTTTGAATGAACGAAGAAGATGAATCATAAATGCACATTTTTGTTAAATTCATGCAGCATCTGTTATAAAACCTTTTGCTGAGATTTCTGTGTGTCCCTATTGCTAAATTATTTTACCAAAACAACAATTTCTCAAAGGTTCAACGGAAATTTTGGACTTTGAAAAGGATACAAAAAGGTCCATTGACCATTAAAATTTTTGATTATTGGAGTGACAGGTTTGCTCTTAAAGAAGAAGAAAATCTATTTCTGCAGAAGTTATAGGGAAAGTTGTGTTTCATGTGGAAGAGGACAGGCCTTTGAATGAACATGCTAGTACCAATATCAGATGCATTGGATATACATTGTTCAACTGTCCAGAAAATCATGTCCTTCAGTATTATCCGTTCAAGATTCAATTTGTGCAGAGGTTGCTTCCAAATGATTTTGATATTTGACATTGGTTCTCATTTCAGTTTCTTGCTTGCTTTGAGGTTGGTTCAGAATTGCCTTGGAATATTCTCTGTACAGATGAAACTCATTTTTATTTGGATGGTTTGGTGATTACTCCCATCTGCCAAAAAGTCCCTTTGCAGTCATCAAAAGTAATTGTGTTGTGTAGATTTTCTGCATCATTTATTCTTGGTTCGTATTTCCAGGAATTAATTGCGACAGGTTCAATAATGTGCTTGATCACTGAACAGTGATATGCATCATTAATTCGGAATAAAATTGTCCCATATTTGCTAGCATGTTGAGCATGTTTTGTTGAAATTAAATTTTAAAAAATTATGCTAAATGTGTAATTCATTAAAAAAACTGCCCCTAGTGGCAGAATTTTGAACTTTTTTTATTCGCTTAAATGAATTCTCAACCCTTTATTATACAAATTTTCATAACTTTCTGGACGATAGTATTGCCTGTAGACAACTTTAAATTAGGGTCGTTTAATTGTGGACACCCTGTATTACTGTAAAATATGTCAAAAATATTCTTAAAATTTATTAAAATGGGAGAAAAAAGTTGAACAGAAATGTGATAAAAGAATAGAAGCCTTCTTTTATTATTAAAATGTAAGAATGAAAATAAAGGAATAGATTGAAAAATCATTAAATTGGATCCATCATAAAGAAAGGAATTTGTATTTTGAAATCGTGATCAGATAATTAGTAAATGATAGTACCTGCATTTCAATGGCATTTGCTAACTTTCCATGCTATGCCAAATTAAAATGTTTTAATAAATTATATGCTCTTCTATGAAATGAATGTTCCATGAAAATGGGTTTGGAACATGTGCATGAACTACTTATTAGCTTGTGTGTAGGTAGACAAAAAAAAAAAAAAAGTTGGACCATTTAAAAAAAATTAGCAATTTTCCTCCTCTTTCTTCAAATTAACATTTAGTTTTTGTAGAACTCTTTGTATATATTTATCTTTTTGAAAAATAAATAAATTTGGCTTAATTACAATTTTGCTGACTGATTTTTGTAATTTAGATGATCACTTTAAAATCCAGAATAAGGCTTCCACTGTAGTTAGTTTATGTGAGTGGGAAATTATTATATGATTTTAATGTTAGCATGGTTAAATTTTAATTGTCACAATAAAAGCATTTTTAAATATTCTTAGATTGAACTGTGTGTGCTATTATTAATTATTGTATATTTCATTTTTTAGGAATGGGGATTGTCGTCATCTAGCTAGTGCTTCCAAAGATTGCACTGTCCGTGTATGGGATATTGTTACATATCAAACATTGTTTGTCCTAAGTTCCCATACAGGCTCTGTCACTTGTCTCAGATGGGGAGGTTCTGGCCTTATATATTCTGGCTCTCAAGATCGCACCATCAAAGTCTACCGAGCAAGTGATGTGAGAAATATTACCATACTCTTTTTTACATGGTTTGATTTTATAAGACATTTCATTCATGATAACTTCTTTATTTTTAATTCTTTTGAACATTACTGATATTTTGTAATTCAATTCTGCACTATCAAAATCAAGAAAAAAATTAATGATAAATATTTATTAAATAGTGTTCATTCTACAAAAATCCAAATAGCTAAAATCTTGCTCATAAATTTAAAGGTTTTGTGTCATCTAATTAAATAGGCATTTTTAATAATTAAAAATTTTATTTTTAGTTTTGCCATTTCTATTGAATTAAATTAATGTTCATATTTTAAATAATTTCATGTGTCCCTGAATCATAACTTGCTCTACTTGATTGAAATTTGTTCCTTGAAAATTGTTAATATCTCAATGTAAAAATAATTTTATGTGGTTTTTAAAAATCGTTTTGCAATCATATTTTTCATACTGAAAAACTATATTTTGTGATTAAAATTCTCATTTTAACAAAAAGTAAGATTCTGAATGTCTCGTTAAAATTTCGCATTCAATTCCAAATATATTTTTTTGAAATCTATATAATTTTTCCGAGTTTATACAGATAATACAATGAAAAAAAAAAGAAATAAATGAGTCTTTAATTGACAATGTTTTTGCATCAGATTATCTAGAAATTACCATCAATCGCTTTAGTTTGAAATATAGGATTTTATTTCTCATAGTATTGAATGTAAATATGCAAAAATAAATTTGATTTAAATATATCATCACAAAAGAGTTAATTTCATGATTTTTTTCCCATCTTGAGCTTTTACCTGCTACAGATTTATTGTCCTTCCTTCTCCTATACCTTTACATCATATATTAATATAAACTTTTTAAAGGTTTAATTTGCTTGCAATAATTTTAAGTTGGTATTTATTGTAAATTTTATTTTATTTTATTTTTTAATAATCTGCTTCTGGTTTTTACCCCTATGAAATTAAACTACTTTTTTTAGATAAAGAGAGAATTTAGAATATTGTTTGTAACTGATATGATAACATATATGTTTCTGAAAAGAATTTGAATGCTAAATAAAAGCAACAAAAAAGGCATATTTTTTTTAATTAAATTTCTGTAAGCTTATAAATTACTGCATTCTTTATAAATAATAATATCTTGCAAATTCATCTTTTGCAAGGAAATTTGCATTTATCTGTTTGATAAAATTTGTAATATTTAATTATGTAATGATTTTTTTAATAAGTTAAATTAGTTGGTCAATTTTCTCAATTGAATTGAAATTTATATTTTTTTGCTAATGCTTAAAATAAGAATTCCTTTTCTCTTTTGATAGGGAGCTTTGTGCCGAACACTCAAAGGTCATGCCCATTGGGTAAATACTATAGCTTTGAATACTGATTATGTCATGAGAACTGGTCCATATGATCCAAGTAAAGCAAGTGTCAATTATATGGAGGTAACAGAGAAAATGAGTGAGTGATTTAAGATATGTATTTGTGAATGCTCAATCTTATTAACTAAAAAGGTTAGAATATTATTACAGCAGGGATCAGTCTGAAGCTAGTTAAATTAAAAACATTCTTTTTAATTCAAATGTTGAAAAGGAAACAAATTTCTTTTAAGTGGTTGAACTGGTTGGTTCTGATAATGATGGTTTGTTAGTAAACAGCTAATTAGCTTATATCTATAGGATGGACAAACTATTCGGACAAAATATTTTTCATGTTACAAATATTTGTTTATGTATCAAATGTATAAATTATCTTCTCATGAAGCTCTCCATACTTAACAACATGATTGAATGATTAGTTTTCCTAATTTTAAACTTACATTTTTTATATAGATTTATTTAAAAAAAAAAAAGAATTCTAAATGCTATTTATTCTTTTCTTCTGCATAAATATTTCAGAAACACGTAAAAAATTCACCAATATTTATATAATAACCTTTTATGAACTTTGTGACAACATTTCTGTTAAGCTAATGAATGCTTTGTGTGATTGCTGGCATAATTTGTATTCAGTGAAAAAATATTTATCTGGCTCATGAGATTACCTTTTTATCAATTCTAAAACTGCTAAAACACTTTTTTAATGTTATGTCACCATAAGTTATAATGTGAATAGCAATTATTTTGATTGTGTATTTATTATACTAATATTGATGCAAATAATTTAATTTTGCAGGTGCGCAGTTAGCAGCATTAGCTCTAAAGCGTTATGAAACAGCTACCGTAAGTAAAAAAATCTTGTTAATAAATTTAAATTTTTAAATCTCTGTTACTCTTTATTGAAATTATTTGAAATGGACTAACACTTTTATTATTTATGCTGTATTTGAAAAGCAAATGTAATTTGTAACTAAAACATGTTGCTTTATTTTTTTTAATTTTCATATTTTGCACTGGTAATTGAATATTTCTATAAAAATATTGTTAAGATCAACGTCATGTGCCCCGCCCACATGAACAGCGCCACCTACTGGAAAATGTAAAATGATTGAGGAAGCTACAAGCTTTGAGACTGTAAACATTAATCTCCCGATTAAGCGGAGCAAAATCTATAATAACTATGTCCCATAGCGGATAAATTGTAAAGGTCCCATTTAAGCGGACAACTAAATAAATAATTCTTTAAGAGGTCCGTCGTATTGATTTCATACCTCTCCATTTTGGTCCTAGCGACCGGAGAAAATCAGCAAATATGGATGCGAAATCCACTACAAAAACAGCAACCATTAAGGATTTAAATCGGGCACGAGGTGCCATCAAAACCAAACTAACGAACATCAAGAAGTTCATTGATGCGTCATCAACTTCCGATGATGAGACAAAGACTGTCCTAACTGCAAAACAAAAACTAACCAGTGTATTATCGGTGAAACAAGAACTGGAATTATTATACAGCAAGTATTTAGAACTTGATGAAGATGAACAAGCTAGTAAAAAAACAGATGAAGAAATGTTTTCTTTACAGGATGAAAGAGATGAAATAGAGGTAAGTCTTCAATGCTTACTCTCTAAATACAATAATGGTGATCTTGTAACATTTAATGAAACTAAAAAAGATCACAATGAAGATTTGAAATCGTATATTGAGCATATAGAACATAAATCTAAGTTGCCTGAAATTCCCTTACCTACCTTTTATGGAAAAATAGAAGAATTTTCGAATTTTAAAAATCAGTTCTTAAGTCTCATTAATGAAAACAAGGATCTTTCAAAGGATCAAAAGTTATTTTATTTAAAATCTGCCCTCCGTGGTGAAGCAAAATCAATTGAAACAAGTGATGACACTTTCGATTCTTTATTTTGTGCTCTCGAAGATCGTTTTGAGAATAGGAGAGCTGTTGTAGATATTCATATTGACAATATGTTAAAAATTCAGAAACTGAGTTTTGAATCATCCAAAGGTTTAAAATCTATAACAGACTCCGTTAATAAAAGTTTAAGAGCATTGAAAAGTTTGAAATTAGAGTGTAATGATCTAACTAACGCTATTCTGGCAAATATTATATTAGAGAAGCTAGATAACGAGACAAGAAAGTCGTATGAGTTATCGTTGCAATCGAAAGAAATTCCTTCTCTAAAGGAGCTCTTAAAGTTTTTAGAATCAAGAGCATTAGTTTTAGATCAGTTAGGAAAAAATCCGTCGAATAACAGATTCAAAAGGGAATTTCAAGGAACAGGAAATAAAGCGAAAAATTTATTTGTCAGTTCTAATAAAGGCAATCAATTTATGAAGAAATGTGTACTCTGTAATACTGAACATCCGTTACAAAAATGTTATGAATTCTTAAAATTGAATGTTGCTGAACGTATTAAAGTATTAGAAAATCATCATTTATGTAAAAACTGTTTAAAGTGCCATAACGCGCCATGCAAGTCTAAATATATCTGCAGAGTATGTAAAAAACAAGGCCATAACTCATTAATTCATTTAGATCAGCAAAACGAAAGTAATGTTTTGCCTAGCTCAAATAGTGTTGCGCAATCAAATGCAAATCTAAATCCGAACGCTGAGGTTTTTCACTCTTCGGGTGGATCGACCTTGAACATTCAACCGTCAGAAATAAATCATACTCTTTTGTGCACAGCAAATATTCTTATTGAAAATAATGTTGGGCAAAAAATAAAATTAAAAGCTCTCTTAGATAGCGGAAGTAGTGTAAATATATTAAGACAGGATGTGGCCGATTCTTTAATGCTAGAAAAGCAAAAAATAAATTGTAAGATCTCTGGCATTTCCGGTGATGAATTCTTAGTTAAAAATAGATTGATAGCTACTATTTCTAACGAAAGCAATGATTTTTCAAGGGATGTTTCTTTTTTGATTCTTCCTAAAATTACTGATTTAACACCTGCAAGGAAAATAAACATTAATAACATAAACTTTCCAACTGAAATAAAACTTGCAGACAGTACGTTCCATATTCCCAGTCAAATTCATGTTTTATTAGGGGCTGAATTATTCTTCGAAATATTGAAATCTGAAAAATTTAGATCTTATGATAATTCATTGCTTCTTCAAAATAGTGTGTTCGGATATCTTGTCACAGGAACACTTAAAGGGACTGAGTCTCATTTCTTTTCTGGATTAATTTCTGAAGGGGAAATTTTAGAAAACTCAGTTAAAGAATTCTTTGAAATCGAATCATTTCCGGGTGATAACACAGATAATTCAAAGACATTTGAAAGGCAGTATTGTGAAGAACATTTTCTCTCAACTTACAAGAGAGATGATTCTGGAAGATTTATTGTCAAACTGCCAATAATCGAAGACAAACGCTCAACATTAGGGGATTCAAGGGAAATGGCAGAGAGGCGATTGAATTTGCTTTGGAAAAGGTTAAATAAAAATGAAATCATGGCAGAACAATACAAGGCATTCATCGACGAATATTTCATACTTAATCATATGGAGAAAATTGTTGATTCTGTTGATTCCGAAAGTAAAAACTTTTACATTCCTCACCATGCAGTTTTTCGTCCCGAAAGTTCATCTACACCTTTACGTGTTGTTTTTGATGCTTCTGCGACTTCAAATAATGGAGTTTCTCTTAACTCTATTTTATTAAATGGGGGAACAGTGCAACAAGAGCTTTGCTCTATAATTTTAAATTTCAGAACCTACAAGTATGCATTTTGTGCTGACATAAAAAAAATGTATCGGCAAATTTTGATAGATGAATCCGATAGAAACTTGCAAAGGATCCTCTGGAAGCCTAATCAATCTGCTCCTGTGGAAACTTACAGGTTATGCACTGTTACCTATGGTACAACCTGCGCACCATTTTTAGCGACTAGAGCTTTAAAGGCGCTCGCTGAAGAAGAACAAAATAACTACCCTGAAGCAGCCGCTACACTTATAACGAATACTTATGTAGATGATATTTTGACTGGTAGTAATAACTTGCAAGCAGCTAAAGATTTACAGTATCAATTAATTGAGCTGTTAAAGAAGGGATGCATGGAACTCCATAAGTGGGTTTCAAACGATTCCGAACTTTTGAATGATCAAAAAAATTTAGAATATTCATTTCCATCAGAGTCTGACACAGTAAAGACTCTTGGAATGCTGTGGCGCCCAACATCCGACGTTTTCACGTTTAGAGTGGCTTGCAATTTAAAGAATAATTTCACAAAGCGAGAAGTTCTTTCAACTATTGCCAGATTGTTTGACCCGTTGGGTCTTATTGCTCCTGTGATTACAATTGCGAAATTATTCATGCAGAGACTTTGGCTTCAAAGGCTGAGTTGGAATGATCCAATTCCACCAAATGACTTGCATGACTGGATTTATTTTTTAAAGGACTTACCGGCAGTGAACGAGCTAGAAGTTTCAAGAAATTCACTCATCAACAATTCAAGTTCCATCGAGTTACATGCATTTGCAGATGCTTCTAGCAAGGCATTTGGCGCAGTTTTGTATTTGTGCTCCAAAAATGAATTAGGTGAAGTGCAATCCAGCATTTTGTGTAGCAAGTCACGTGTGTGTCCCATCAAAGCGATGACTATACCCCGTTTAGAATTGTCTGCAACATTGCTGTTGGCTCGTCTTGTATCCAAGGTGATATCAACTATTCAAGTGCCAATTAATCACATCTACATGTGGACTGATTCAACAATTGCGATATCCTGGATAAAAACTCCACCAGAAAGGTTAAAAACTTTTGTTGCAAACAGAGTAAGGGAAATCAATTTGTTGTGCCCAAATTACGATTGGAGACATGTAAAATCAGCAGACAATCCTGCAGATCTTATTTCCAGAGGTGTGTCAGCTACAAACCTAGTGAACAATTCATTATGGTTTAATGGACCATCTTTCATAAAATCAAATATGTGTTTACCTGTAGAAATTAATGACTCTAAAAATGATGAAGAATATCTTAAGGAAGTTAAAACTTCCAGTGAGCCAGTATTATCATGTAAAATTTCTGATGAATTTGTTACTAATATTTTGAATTTGAGTAATAATTATGCTAAAATTTGTCGTATTGTTAGTTATATTTTTAGATTTGTGTTTAATATGAAGTCTCCTACTGAAAGAAGGAAAGGTAAGTTGGAAATACAGGAGATCAAGGAAGCTTCTAATTTCTTGGTAAGAAAGGTACAATTGTCTGAATTTGCAGATGAAGTTAAAGTTTTATCTAAGAATGTTAATCTAAATCAGAGTAAAATTAAAAACTTGGCCCCATTTCTAGATGAAAATAATGTTCTTCGTGTGGGTGGCCGTTTACAAAAGAGTAAGCTAACTGTAGACGAAAGACATCCTAAGCTTCTGCCTTCCAATCACAGGCTTACAAAACTAATAATGTGCTCATTTCATTTAAAACATTTGCATGTAGGTCCCCAAACTTTACTGCACCTTGTCAGGCAGGAATTTTGGCCAATTGGCGGGAGGAATTTAGCCAGAAAAATAGTTAATGAATGTGTTGTTTGTTTCAAAAACAAACCAATCAGCTGTAACCAATTGTTAGGAAACCTGCCAGCTGAGAGAGTTAATCCTAGTCCACCATTCTCAAATTGTGGGATAGATTTCTGTGGCCCTTTTTTAATTAAATATAAAGGTCAACGCAAGGGTATCTTTCAAAGGATTTATGTAGCAGTCTTTATTTGTTTTGCTACTAAAGCAATTCATCTAGAATTAGTCACCGATCTAACATCTGAAGCTTTAATTGCAACTTTAAAACGCTTCTTTGCACGACGAGGCAAATGTTCTTGTATTTTCTCAGACAATGCTGGGAACTTTGTAGGAGCAAATTCAGAGTTGAAGAGACTGCTAAAATTAGTAAGTAACCCTGATAATAATTTAGCTAACTATCTAATTTCAGAAAGTATTAATTGGAAATTTATTCCTCCAAGATCTCCAAATTTTGGAGGTTTGTGGGAATCAGGAGTCAAATCCTTCAAACATCATCTAAAAAGAGCGGCAGGTGCTGTTAAATTAACTTTTGAAGAATTTTTAACTTTGACAGCTGAAATTGAAGGAATCTTGAATAGCAGACCCATTGTTCCAATGTCTTCTGACCCTCATGATTATTCAGCCTTAACGCCAGGCCATTTTTTAATTGGTCGTCCTTTAACGTCAATTGCTGAACCATCATTAATTGAAAGGGCAGATAATTATTTGTCTAGATGGAAAAGGGTAACTAAATTATTGCAACAAATTTGGAAAGGTTGGAAGCGGGATTATTTAAATAATCTTCATCTTAGAAACAAGTGGCAATTTACAAAGGATAATGTGAAACCTAATGATATGGTAATACTTAAGGACACTGATTTGCCTCCATATAGATGGAAATTAGGTAGAATCCAAGAAATAGTTAAGGGTTCAGATGGTTTAGTTAGAGTAGTAACCGTCAAGGTTGCAAATGGCATTGTTAAAAGAGGCATAAGCCAAATATGCTTGCTTCCCATAAATAATTGAACATTTGTAAATTACACATGATATTAAATTGCTTTATATAATTGATCTTAATGTATCTCCAAAGGATATACAGTACATTTGAATTTCATATATGTATATATTTTATTTCTTTTTTGTAATGTATAATGTGCATATTGTTTTGTATCGAATGTTTATATGGCAATTTGTTTAATTTGTAATCGTATAATTGTATCTGTAATTGAAATTGTATAATTTCAAGGCGGGAGTATGTTAAGATCAACGTCATGTGCCCCGCCCACATGAACAGCGCCACCTACTGGAAAATGTAAAATGATTGAGGAAGCTACAAGCTTTGAGACTGTAAACATTAATCTCCCGATTAAGCGGAGCAAAATCTATAATAACTATGTCCCATAGCGGATAAATTGTAAAGGTCCCATTTAAGCGGACAACTAAATAAATAATTCTTTAAGAGGTCCGTCGTATTGATTTCATACCTCTCCAAATATAATTATTTGAAAATTGTGGTATAAAAGCAAAGTCTCCATTATGTGAAAATTCATTTTGAATTAATATTTTGAGCAATTTTTTCTGTCTGCATTTATGCCCAAATTTAAATTAACTTCATTTAAATTTAAATTAACTATTGATTTGTTTAGGAAAGTTATTGTTACTATAATGCAAATAATTTTGTTACTCTTTAAACCAAGTGCCAAATTTTTATCTGTGTGCAAATATTTATATGATTAATAATTTGAAGAAAAAAAATGACAAAAAGAGAAGAAGGAAGAAATTTTTTTAAAAAAAATAAAACTTTTTATATTTTCCATATTTTTTAAAACCATCTAGTCTTTACAGTTAGGAACTGAAAAATAATTTTTGAAAATTATGATTTAATACAGTAATACTCTTGTCTGATGATGAATGGTGAATTATATTTCATTGCGTGCAACTAAACGTGCATTTTTTCCCCCTTTTCCCTTAACATACTAAAAGAGTTTGTGCTACAGTACCCCTCTTCTTGCTAATTTATTATGAGTCAAATTTGTATGTATGTGTGTTTAAATGCCAGTTTTGATTACATGTCTATTTGATAATAACTGCCTCAAAATTATAATGTAGAAATTATGCTATATTTGTGTGGCTCTATTTCAAACTTTTTTACTCACAAACCAATAACATTAAATACTCAGATGATGAATGTAATTATTAGTTCTTTTGAATGTCCATCGGAGAGTACTTTTAATGCACACTAATCACATGCAAGTGCTTGAAATTTAATATTTGAATCTTTTTCCAAGCATTGTTTCCGTGCTCACTTGAAGAAACAGTCTTGAAAATACTGTTAAAAATCTTTTAATTTGTCAAATTCTGATAAATATGTAAAATTCTGCCAATTGATAAATATTTTAGTGATGGAATTGTTTTGTTATGATGATTCTGAATAAATGCTACAATCTGCTGATGGTGATTTGAAGGTGAAATTTTTATTCAGATATATTTCAAAAGTAAAAAATATGCTAATAATTTTTATTTTAATTGGTTTTAAAATTATTTTTCTTGTTACTAATAAATGCAAATAAGTCATTTCTTTTCATAATAGAAAGGTGAACCAGAAATCATGGTGTCAGGTTCAGATGACTACACAATGATAATGTGGGCACCTGAAAATGATAAACAATCCATAGCTCGTTTGACAGGCCACCACAATCTGATAAATGATGTTAAATTTTCTCCTGACATGAGAGTGATAGCCACTGCATCATTTGACAAGTCTATTAAACTGTGGAATGGAAGAACAGGAAAGTAAGTGCCTTAGTTTAAAATAAGTTTGGGTTGAACTTTACTGAGTCGTATATTTATTACGAGTCGTTTGTTTTATGAGAGGATGAGAAGTAAAGGGAGCTATTTAAAAATTTAAGATTAATTACTGCATATCAAGTAAAATATATTTAAAAAACTGAAAGAAATTTTAATGATTTCGAATGTTATTAAGGTATTTGATAGGGTATAATTACTGTGTAAATCATGTATATTCAAAATCAATTAACGAGGGAAGAGATAGAATTTTAGACATTGATTTTCAAATTTGAAATCACATGATAAACAGCTTTTAGAGAATGTATTCATTTATTTTTTCAATTTTAATATATAAAATTAATGTCTTTTTGATTTAACCATATAATTATCACAGCATTATTTTTGTATAAAATTCTACAAAGGAAAAAAAAAAGAAAGAATGAGGGAGAAAGATCTTGTTTGGTGCCAAGAATTTTTTGACTTATTTTGAGTATATTGTTACGTTTTTAGCGTAGCGGGTTCGGATTGAATGGACTTTG
>JAOUZG010047888.1:520719-539414 GCA_026289955.1 Argiope argentata | reverse complement strand
TGGCCAACTTTGGCGAGTTTCCGTGCCGCTCGCCCGCTTGTAACATTATTATGTGAGAAGATTTTAAGTATGAAAACACTTTTTCTTCATTGATTCTATTTTTTTAAAATTTAGAGTAATTAAATTATTCAATAATCAAACTTTCAGGAATTACTGAACTTAGACAGACTTCTTTGACAGAAGAATCATATGGGAAAAAAAGGGAATGAATATTAATATTCATTCACACCAGAATGTCCTTTATTGATGCAAAAACAATATATCAGGCCATTTATCATAGAGATAATTAAGTTTACAATTATTGATGTATATTTGAATCAACTCAAAAATGGTACACTATTCCTCTTTTCTGCAAATAACAGACCATTAAATATTCTTCTTTTGTATATAAATTAACAGGACTATGCAATACTATCGGACTTGAAAGGGTTAGGTTATCTGGAAAAATAGAGTTTATAGAGAATGATATATCTTTCATGAACCCTTAATCAGTCAGGGCTAGAGTAAAATCAGTCTTGAGTTTTGTTGCAAATAAAGCTAGAGTTAATGAAATTGCTACATGAAAAGTTATTGATCAGGATACTTAACATACATATGTAAAATTTAAAGCTAGATTTATTATTATTTGTGGATTCCATGAATGAGACTAAGGGAAAAGGATTGATATTTTTTCATAACAAGAGTTATCTTGACAACTAAAGATAGTAATTGTTTTAATTTTATAAAAAATCTTAACAGATTACAGTAGCTTTGATTGTAATATCAGTATATCCATTACTAATCCCAATCATTTAGACAGTTTACTTAAAAGGTGCCGTGCATTTGTAAATAATTATGAGTGAATGTATCTAAACAATTTCATCAGGACAAGACAATAAGGTACTCATATGGTGTAAAACTACTGCTAAGATGTAATTCCCTCAAGTATGTCAAACAAAGGAAGCTTTTGAAGTAATAAAAAATAGCATTTTCTTTTATTTTATTTTAAAAATATAGAGATTCTTATTTTTGATTTTTTTTTTGTATTTCTATTTTTAATTAAGATATTATGGGCTTATAAGACTATTAAATGTTTCCTAAATTAATTAAAACAAAGCGGCCACTGCTCCTGCTTAAACTGTGATGCACTTTCTCCCGTATTGCTTTGCGATCCAAGCTTGCTTCGCTCACTCTTCAACTTCTAAATTACTTCAGTCTAGCAACAGATATATATATATATATATATATATATATATATATATATATAATGTAAGGCAAAAAGTACCTTTGAAAATTTCAGAAAAATTCTTTGCAAGCATAAATACTTTCTCATATCTATATGCATCCTATACCAAAACCGAAAAAAAAATGCACTTTGGTCACAATTTTTCAAACTTGAAAATTATGCTATAGAAACAAAATTTTAAAAAATGCCTATTTTTTAAAAAAGAAATGCTTTCTCACATCGCCATCCCCCCCCCTGCCATACAATTATTGCAATTTGAAAGCTGCTTTCCAAAAAAAAAAAATTAATTTGATATTTTTTTTAAAAAATATTGTCTATAAGCAGTTATATTCCAATACAGTTCATTCTAAAATAAGATAAAGCAGTGAAGGAAATACAAAATGAAAAGCAAAAAGTGCATTTGATAATTAAACCTTAAAAAAGTCCTTTGTAAACACAAATACTTCTCATTTAGGAACGACCACCAACATCCACCACCAAAACATTTTTTTTAATTGTGCTTTGCTCACAATTTTTCAATTTTGGTAACCGTACCATAGAAACGAAATTTTAAAAATAGCTAGTTACAAAAAATTTAGGGAAAGATTTTCTTGAAACGTGAACAATCAATAGCAGAAAAAGTTATGTTAGAGAAGAGAATATGTCCAGAAATCTGTTGAGAATTGGAAATTGGAACTTAGAATCATGATATACTTTTACTTTCAAAAGTGACAACCTTGTGAAAAAATTATATTATATTTAGTTTGTTTATTAGAATATTAGTCTGTTATATTTAGAATATTATATTTAGTCTGTTTTGAGCGAAATGCTGACTGAAAAATTAAGAAATGAAAACTTTTACATCAGTCCTCTTGGTATACTCAATTTCCCTATTTGGTGTTACAATAGTAACCGAGTCAAAGTATTTAACATGTGAGAAGCTCACATATTACTGTCCATGACTATAAACAGGATTATTTAGCATCGTACAAAATTTTTCCTTCTGATTTATTAATTTTCGTACTATAATCCCTATAAATTGGAAACTGCTCTCGTTTAAATTTAAATGCCATATTACTGTCCGAAGGTATAAAGGGTATTTGTGATATAAAATATGTTTCATCATTTGTAGAATTAAGGCATTTTGCCTTTACAATATTTTGCTGCAATTTTGTTATAATTAAGCAAGTTCCATTACACAAACCTTTGATTGGTGTTACATTTCATAACAACTTAATAATACATCCTGTCTTTAAATACAATTTATATGGTGGTATTCCTGTAGGTGTTTAAAGAATTTTTAAAAAATTCTACAGAAAATATTATTCTGTCACTAGGATCATCACTAACTATGTTATCATTAGCTTAATAAATAACATTTTCTCCAGGCAAATTCGTCAATACCTGATTATTTATTTCGATGGAAGCATCATTATTAACAGTTAGAATAGCTCTACCTTCTATTCTGTACTGAAATTTTTTTCACCATCTAGTTTTGCAGGATTTTGTTCTGAAGGATAACAAACATCTGGAAGCATATAAGTACCTCTGCTCTTTCCTTCACAACTTACAATAACCAATTTGAAAACTTTCCTGTAGCTTTTAGGGCTCTCATGATTTTAATTAAATGTAGCTTAATAAATTTAAACCACAGAGTATGCTTTTTCAAACAGCTGGCTGCAGTCATAGGTCTTGAACCTTTCAAAAGAACTGGTAAATCCTGCCTGAAGTCACCACCAAGCAAAATAACTTCCCCTCAAATGGCAGAGAACAATTAGTAAGATCCTGCAGAAGTTTGTCAATAGCAATAAAAGCATGAACATGTGTCATGGGAGCTTCATCCTAAATTATTGATTGTGTCTCCCAAATCAACTTAGATTCTTGAGTGCTTGGCTTAAGGTTGCAAGTTGAAGTGGCTTTTAAAAGAAGAGGTATTTCAAAAACTGAATGTGCAGTCCTTCCACCACTAAGTAAGGTAGCAGCCATAATTATGTGACACCCTTTTCCCATTATTGTGTGCTACAAAGTATTATAAAGAAAACCTTATTCCCATTCCTTTCAGGGCTATCCAAAATATATAATTTTGATGCATCTTCCTTGTCGTCATAAATAGCTTTTAATGCGTCATAAAACAATTTTTTTCTTTATTAAGTTTTTCAATATCAATTTGTTCTTTCTACTGTTCTAATGCATTAAAAAAAAATGGCAAATTTGAAAGGGCATCTGACAGATGAACAATAGGCAACTTTAATTTATTTAGATTTAAATTATAATTTTTAGAAGCTCTTTAATTTCTGCAAACGTATATTGAAATCCGCTGTTTCAGAATATTGCCTAGAAAAATTTTCACTAAAACTATCTTTATTCCAAAACCATAGTTCTGGAACATCTTTTATTTTCCCCAAACCAAAGATCATAGCAAACAAAAAACGTATTTGATATGGTAATCGAGTTTCTATTGCATCAATCACTGTGTCATACCAATGTTAATCACCCTCAAGTTGCATTTGACATGCTTCCTAAAAAATTTTGCACACTATTCCTTCAACCGTTTTTAAATCCTCATACACAGCACCCAATTTTCTTAAAAGTAACAATTGCAAATAATATCTCTAAATCTTGAATATTAAACACAGGCATTTTTCTTATAGCCTGTTCACCTACTTGTTGCCGCTTTTGTCTTTTCAGAGTATTTTTATAGAATTTATAATAATGAGGAATATTTTTATATAAATAAATGTATGATTCTTAATCACTCTGATTTAACTCAAACCATGCTGTAACAATTGTTTGTTTTGTAGCAGTTTTGCAAGAGCTGGTTCTTTTTGCCCATCTTCATAAACAACAATCCACTGATCTAGCCAATGAACAGCTAATCATACAACAGTATGAGATTTTTCTGATAAACTAAATTCACTCAAACACCACATAGCTTCTGGTGCACAAACTTTCCACATTAATATCAGCATTGATTCTTTTGAAAGCCAAGGGTTATATGGTAAAACCCATTGGTTATCCAAATCCTGCTCATCTATTCTGACATATTCTGTACATTTATGTTGATACATGGGATGCTTATTAATATTCTTTTCTGTTTTTTCCCTAAACTTTTGGATATTGTTTGGTGCATGCACGTTCTCTCAAACATGATTTGAAAAAGTGTTGGATCTGGTAGCTCTGCATATTTGTCAATGTCAACTTTATTACTGATTTTTAAATATGCATCTAATGTCAAAAGTATGTGCACATGAGGTAAACCTCTTTTCTGGAACTCAAAAACATAAATATATGATATCATGTGACCAAACATATTTCTTCTAATATTATCATCTAAAGGCTCATCCAATTTCATTTTAAAAATACGTACTACAATATTTGGTCTACCTTCTGGGTGTTGTGCTCCTTCCAACACATTTAAAACATCCACCCATGTTGAATTACAGGTATAAGTCACAAATAAAGCAGGTTGATCAAATTTTCTGACTGTTTTCATAGCATCTTGGTTTATATATATGGCAAGGGCTTCCTTGAAATTTAGAGGGAAATTGTAAGTTTTTGTGTGTGTACACCCTGATTCAATGCTCGAGAATTTAATGCATCTAATAACCCATTGTAATGCTCAATTCTAAGAATTTTTTTTATGATTATGCAAACAATGAAACATGATACTTTGGTTTTAACACAGGTATAATAAATGTACTGCTGGAATAGTTTTCTACTGTGATGGAGAATGCTAAAATAACTTCTTGTAGCGAGTCGCTAAGATAAAAAATTGTAGTTGGGTGACTCGAGTGTATTTTGCTTATCTTCTTTTCGCAGAATGGTATATCTGACCATGTATCTTATAGAAATATGTCCTTGGTTCCAGGAGAAGGTTTAATTTGACCTCCCATTGAAGCAAAGGCTACCGCAGAATTATATTCTCTTTTATGCTTCCGATAGTTTTTCCTTCGATTGAATAATCTGATCAGCAAGAATTTCAATATTTCCGGTGGATTTAACAGTTATTCCAAAATAAGTTTTTGATCATGTCAATTTGTGTATTTGCACTAGAATTCTTTTTCCCAGTAAGGTAGGTGCTTGGCAAAAAGAACCGAGTCGAGACATAGTCCCACATCTATGTTCCTGTAATTCGGAAACTTCGCTCTGTATATATAAGCCTTTAACCATATCTCGTTAATTTCAATTTGATCTTATGAATCGTTCGGTATCATTTTCAGTTGACTTTTTTTTTCTCGATTATTTCACTTTGATATGGCTTGATATAACTCGTCATATAAATTCTGTTGGGTAATTTTTTTTCTTTAAAAGTGTTGCCAAGCTTAGATTAACAGATTCGGCCCGGTTTTGCATCCAGCATTTTATGTATAGATATTTTACAGAATTCATGAAGGAAAGTAATTTTGAATTTAATTCTTATAACCTATGCAAAGTTGTTTGTTCTCTATAATTCCTAGAGATAATATTGAAGAACTAATTGAAGGATTTACTGAGAACATAAAGAGAATAAAAAGCGAATACCAGGGCATACGTAATACTCATAAGTCTTGATTAAACATTTTTTTTTCTAACAGTAGTAAACAAAATTCTTTCTAAAAGGTCAAACATGAGAAACTTTCAAAGTGAAACAAAATTACTTTTTCATTTGTTTTGATTTGATTATTCCATTTCTAATTTTTAACTAATCTACTGTAGATTTAGTGAAATGATGCTATGTTTTTTAACAGTCAATTGTTTTATATATTCATTAAGGAAAAGTATTAATATGTTAATACCCTTACTTTAAGCTTAATTTAATTTGTTGCTTTAAATAACCTTGCATCATATTTTTCAAACAAGAATTGATGGGCAGTTTAAAATTATATATATATATATATATATATATATATAATAAAGCACATGAACTACAGTTTATGTGCTGAAATAAAATCTGTTAAAAAATGTCCAGTACCCAAATAAATGTTGACTGGTTATATTTCAAAAATGTGGGAAATACATATTTCATTTTAAAATTTTTTTTTGTTTCAATTTTTTAAATTTGATTATATATTTTTTAGATACATATCTTCCTTACATGGTCATGTTCAACAAGTGTATCAAATTTCTTGGTCAGCTGATAGCAGACTACTAGTTAGTGGAAGTGCAGATTCCACTTTAAAAGTCTGGGACATGAAAACTTTTAAACTTATGATTGATTTGCCAGGTCATTCTGATGAGGTAAATCTTAATATTTTATTCTCTTTTTCTAAATATGTTTCCTCTTTCTATGCATTATGTCTTGCATTACAATTGTATTGTAATTTTATAAGTATTACAGTGGCATACTTTTTAAACTGAGCTTAATTAAAGCTATTTTAGGTACTAGATTAAAATCCTGATATTAATCATTTTAGCAATCAACACTGTGAATTTGGTTTATTTGCAGAATATTATTAAAATGGGTTACTTCAGGGTTGCCACAGCATTGAAGAACTGGTAAAATAAAGCTGATGTAAAAATCATCTGAAAACTACCCTCCCCCCCCCTTTTAAAAAAGGCTGAAAAGTACAGAGAATATTAAGATCCTTGGTTCTATTTTTTTTACCCCATGTAAAAAATGTTTGTTTCTGAACATGGCAAAAATAAAGGATTTCATTCATAGCTCTTAAAACGAAATAACACCATTTATTTGTAATTGCAGAAACTTGCTACTTTTCCACTTGCATCCTTTTTTTTTTTTCCTGTACAGATCAGTGTAATTATAATCTCTGGTGGTTTGTTTTCTTTCCTTGAGATTCTACATAACCTTTGTGAGAGAATAGAATATATTTCTTTGGAGGGAATAGCAATATTTTATCTACTGGTGTCGTAATGGTTTTAAATCACTCATACATGAATTTATTGAATGGTTTGTTTTTTATTTGAGAAATTTTTGGCTTATTCTGGTTGCATAGCATCATGTGCTTAATAATGCTGATAAGATTTTTCTTCTGCTCCCTCTTATTTCAACAATGTGCATTGCTTTTTATTAAAATGCTGGAATAGTTATTGCAAAGGGGCAATATAAAATATGTATTGTGCCATACTTGTTGCAATTTAAAAAAAAAGCATTTGTAAACTTTAATTTATTATTATTAATTTCTCAAACATTAACATTTAAAAAAATTTATTTAAGTTATCCCTAGTAAGTGTATTTTTTACTTTTTATGTATTGTTAAGGATGAATATACAATTGGTTTGATCAACAGAAAACAAAATTACACTTGTAATTTAATGCACCAAAAAGATTTTTTGAACACATAGAAGCTGCTGTAAAAACACTTGCAGTGAAGCCTCTTGAAATCATTATACACTTGATCGTCATTCTCTTTGATATTGTTTGGAGCAATCCCTTGAATGAATTACTAAACTGATATTAACATACTACAGCAGGAATCCAATTACTCCTGGTGTGTGATTATGTTATAGATTGTGTAAAATAAATTTGATGAGATTCTAACTTGAAGCCATAAGTTTTCATTGATCATGATTTTTTTTACAGTGTACTTTTTAAATTATCACATCCATTTGAAAATTATTATTTGTTTTATAAATCTTGCCGAAATTAGATTTTTAAAAGGGGGAGAATGCTTAACATTTTTATTGAAGTAGAAAAAAAGTTTTGAATTTTATTTATTCTCTGTGGTTTAGATACTTGTGTGTTCTCTCTTTTATCTTAGAATTTTACTACAAAGAAAACTCCCTTTACATGTAACATTTCACTTATAAGTAATAGGAAATGGTTCCCTTAGACCCGATTGAGAGAACAATGCACAACTAAAACCATTAAAGTTAGGGGTATGAAATTTGGCTTTTTGTATGTTAGAAGTCTATTAAAGATAAATATTTCAAAATTTTAGGAATTTAATTTTAAAAATAAAAAAAGAATTTCAACATTTTGTCACAATAACACCAAAAGATCACCATAAATTTTTTTACATCATTTTGTTAGTAAATAAGGGTGACAAAGGTAGATAGCAACCACATGCAGTTTAAAAATAGAAACAGCTCTTATGGTTAAAGCTTGAAAAAGAAAGAAACAAATTATTCCTCTTTTAAAGGAAATTTTTGAATTTACATAAAATTTAAAGGTTAATAATGACTAATTGCCTAACTTCCCATCTTGATTCTAAATTGTTTCATTGGCAGATTTATGCTGTAGATTGGAGCCCAGATGGGCAGCGTGTAGTAAGTGGAGGTAAAGACAAAGTCATTAAAATGTAAGTTTGTCATTCACTGGTTTTGTCTTCTTTGCATGCAAACACACTTTATATAGAATGTGTGTATATATATATATTAGTGTGTGTGTTCTTTCTGTATTAATACCTTAAGACTCTGTCTTGTTTTTGTAAGATAGCATAACAAAAATTGTACATTTTCTTCAATTCCTTGTGAAACTGTTTTAAGAATAGAATAAATTATAAGAAGCTTTAAAAAAAACTTTGGTGTATATTGTTACATGATACATTTTATTTTAAAATTTATTATAAAAATTTAATTTGTTAACAGTATAAAGCTGGAAATATCATCCTTTAACAAGCTGAGTATCATGTATTGCTTGAGCTTTTTTGCAAGTGCAGAATTATTCATTTATCATCCTGTTTAGATAATAGTTGACATTCAAATAATACAAGGGGCCAAAAATAATAGAAATTGGTATAACAAAATGTATTATATTGTGGGCTAATTTAAATTAATTCCAAATTTAAACTTAAAAACCTAAAAATTTCTTTATTATTGTTGGATACAAGTTCTAATTCTTAAAGTAATGATGATTGTGATTTTATCTCTAGCAGTACCTTTATTTATATATTTTTCTTTTGTACGATTTAGACATAAAATTCTGTGTAATGAAAGCTATGAACATTACACATAGTTAAGAAAATGGCAATTTAAATCTTCCTCTGTATAAAAAAGACAGTTAGTTAAAACATAATAGAATAATTATTTGAATGTAAGTAAGGATTTTTCGAATTAAAAGGCTGAAATCATTATATCAAAAATATTTACATTCTAAAAATTCTTTGAACACTGGACTTTTTATACGTATTTTTTATGAAAATCACTTTGTTTGGAATCATTTTTGCTCTGATAAATTTTTTTAATCAAGAATATCTTTCTTCAAGCCATATATTTTCTTTCATTTATTTTCTTGCTTATTATATTTAAAAGTTTTCTTCTTTTATTTCTGTCTAAATTTTAATTTGTATCTGTTAATACAAATATTTATCAATAAAAAATTTTGAAAAGTGAGATTTCTTTTTATTTTATTATTTACTTTTATTCTTAAATTACTACTTTCTTTGTATTGGAAGCATATTTCATTGCTTTCTTACATATTTGAGGGAAAAATAAATTCACTTTTTTATTCAAATAAATTAAAATTATTTGAATAAATAAAAAGGAAATCTTTTAATATTTTACTAAAATAATTATGTTAGCAGAATTAAATTGCAAAATAATGTGAACTGTTTTTTAATCAAATATCACATTCGATCCAAGATAAATCTTGCATAATTTCAAAATCAGACATTAAACAAAAAAAGGATTTTTTTTTTACATTATTACTTTTTTTTCTATGATATCATGAAATGTTTTGAAACTTGATTTGTCATTCAATTTTTTATATTATTAATAATGGTTTCTGTTTCTTTTCTAGGTGGCGACAGTGAATGGAAATAATCCATTTCTATAATTGTAAATAGGTTCTATGTGTAAATAATAAAAAAGAACATTTAATTTTATTGATTTATTGTCTATACATTTATTATCTGTGTTATGTTTGTGATTATTTACTTTTTAGTATTATTTTTCTAATATTTAGTGTAGTTCTATAAATGGATATTTTTGTCATATATTCATCTTTTTCAATAATTTACCTTCTAATTTTACTATTCTATTCTGTTTTCTTGATAGAAAAACTGAAATTGCCATACTTCATACAGATTTTTGAATTGCCATTAAGAAAATTTCATGAGATTATTTTCTTTTAACTGTAATTAAATTCACAAATCATATTTCCGTGGCATCATGATAAGATTAAACATAAAATCTGTGATTAACTTTTCTATGAACTGTCAGTCTGAGTTAACTAAAACTTGTTCTGTATCCTCTTGTCTACCTTTCACTTCATCATATTGAACGTCTTATTATGCTGCATTGAAGTTTTTAATATTAGGTCTTTTCAGTTTACATCAATGTAAGTTTAGAAATGAAATTTTTATAAGAATTGTTGCAAATATCTATTCAAGAAAATACATAAATTTACTAAGATAACTTGTTTTACATTAAATTCAATATGCAATTTTATTTTTCTACATCATTGTTTTTCCAAGTCATATTTATTTATTTACACATGGATAAAGAAATTGTCAGCTGTTCAAAATAAAGAAATTCATCCTTAAGTAGTCTTCTTGCTACTTCAAAACCCATCATTAATATAACTATGCATGCAGTATTTTTTAGAAAGTAAAAAATTTTTAATTGCTTTTTACAAGGTGTATATTATATAACAATCAGATATATAACAATCAATATATACAATTACTGGGAATGCAAAATACGATTAAAGCAAATAAAATTTAAATACAAAAAGATGTACCATTTTTTTATGTTTTCATTAAGATTTAATCAATATAAGTTCTTACGAAGGATATTTTTTCTTATTGTTTTCAAGGAACCTAATAATATATTTGAATTATTGATATATTTCACTTAAAAGTTTTGATAGATGTAATCTTTAAATATATTTAGAAATTTCTTATTTTAACCCGACTTTCATTGGCTCAAAATTGTCAAAAAATCAATAAGCTATTATGGCACAATTACATTCAGTTTTTCTTTTATTTATATTCGAGAATATACACACTCCTTCATAAAGCATGTGACAAGTTGTTTGGCAATTATTTCTTAATTTTGAATTATGATCAGTACCTCTATCTCCAAGTTTTAACCCCAAACCAGTGAGAAGAAATTTTGCCTAATAGAAAATGTGCACTGTGCCAATTAAAAAGGATGCTCTTGGGTAAATTTGAAGACTGAAATTTTTTAACACCTCATTACAGGCTGACTTCACAGACTCTCCCTACAAATACTCTAATTCTGGTCTTTTCACCATCCCAAAGTGAAACAAAAGTTTTCAGCAAGTCCAAAGCAACCTACAGTGCATGAAAAAGTGTTAAGGCAAACAAATGCACTAAAAAATTTCATTAAATTGTGAAATGCTAAAAAGTAATGGAACTAGAACTAACATCTTATCTTTTATTGTCTTTACGTTGAGTCAAGGTTAAATAATGGATAGAAAAAAAAGCCAGCACTTCTGGTAAAAAATGTTAATCTTTAATTTCAAATTTCTGCACATAAATATTTTACTTTTTTTTTTTTTTTTTTTTTTTTTTGAGAAAACCAATTGCGCATTTTGCTTACTTCTTTGATAACCAATTACTACCAAAGCTTGACTTATATCTACAATTTTAATAACAGGATCACATACCTAGTTTCATTGATTAATTTGTAATGTTGTCGAGCAGTTGCATTTGCATGCATGAAAATGTACAGACAGTCAAATCTTGACTGATTTGGTTCAACATTTGATATGCATCTGCTCTTCATATGATAATTCTTTACACCCATTTTTTTTTATTTTGTGTGTGTGTGTTTAAATATACTATGCATTGAGCTATTAATAGCTATGCTCATTTGCACTTGAAGAGGGTTAGAAATTTTTTTAATTGAACGAATTTACATATTTCATTAGAAAAAAGTGTTGAATTTCAACCCAATTTAGCCCAACACATTTTTACATTATCCTATGCGCAGACAGACTAATAAAATTCCGGAAATGCGTTTTTCAAAACTAAGAAAGTGCTGAAATGTGTAATGAAAATTCATCAAAACCCTGGAGTTCGATTTGTTTGAAGATTTTGATACTTCTCCTTTCTTACTTCATATGCAAATAAATAAAAATATATCAGTTAAAAGAGAAAAAATCTTTGCCCACTTTAAAATTTTGTTTTATTACATTATTAGAAACAGGGCAATTTTCATTAAAAGATGCAATTTTGCCTCTTGCTTTGATAGACGATCGAATGTAGTCTCGAATCCGAACTTTACCAATATTGAAGACGAGATTGTTATGCATTTCAAATTGTTACATTTACGAGTTTGAGAAAAAGAAGGTTTTATCCAGAAGTCTGTCGACTGAACTCATTTCAAAACGATCATCTTTAGTTCTTACATGTTTTTAAAAGACGGCATTAATCTCACAAATGAATCAATCCCATCTGACTCGAGGAAGGTTTGAAATAATATATTTGATTTATCTGCAATTATTGAATCATTAATAGACGTAAAGAATTACCGCTATTTGTATGAAATAAGACTCCCTTTCCTTGAAATCTGAGTCATTAATCCTTGTTAGCATATTTTTTAGATATAAATACTATTTTATACATAATGATTGCTGTTCAGCATTAAATTCAACTAATTGTGCATAATTATTAAAGATTGATAATAATTGAGAAAAGTAAATAACTGCGGTTGCCTGGTGGTGAGGTCTCGGCTTCGGAAAGTTTCAGGTTCGAGACCCGACTCCGCTGAAGAGCCCTCTTGTGAGCGGGTCTGGCGTACGTTAAATCCATCCGTGCCAAACCGCCTCCCTCCGCTGTGGTACGAGTCGTTAATAAAACCAAAACTGACCTCAGTTTGCTCCGTATTCGTGAAAGGTGAGAAAATTCACTTGACTGAAAAACAAAAATGAATTATTATTTTTTTAAGCTTTTCTTGGAAGCACTAATGCGCCAGTTAGCGAGACATTTTTATAGTAAATTTTATCATCCTCACTCATTTTCACTTTTCCACATGCGGAGGACGTATTGTCGTCAAGCAATCCGAATTCGAGATTTTGACGAATCCCCCATCTTTTAGATTTCCTCGAAATACACACTTTTCGGCATTGTGCGCTAAACGTACAAAACACTTCGTGTTTGACGGATGAAGTTGGGTATGCGCTCTTTGCTTCAGCTCTATTGATTTCTGTCAAAGTCTTTGTTCAGAGGAAGTCTTATGTGCCCGACTGTTCGAATGTAAATCGAGGCAATTGCTACAAAACGAAGAGAGCTGGACGAATGAAATTCGGTAAACAGATTTCATATCTAATAATAATATGGCCGTCAAATTCCGAGCCAAATCCAACAAGGGGTTTGCCTTCTGCTGGTCTGAACTTTTAGAAACATGTAAACGCGGTAACTCAAAACCACAATATTTTATATGTATCGAATTTAGTATGTGATTTGTGACTACAAGTGGTTTTTTTTTTTTTTGTTGTTGTTGTTTCTAGCCAGATTTTTATTTTAATCGCTTGGGAAGTGTAGAGGAAACGTCTTAAACACAAATTTAATTTCTATATTCTATTCGCTTGTCTGGGAATAATAATAATAAAATAATTCGCCAGGGTTACAACATAGATTCAGTAAAGATGCTAAATTCAAATTAATATTCCCTAATCACAATGCCATGCAAGGTGTTCGTTCTCTGAGATAAATTAATCTTTATTAAAGAATGTACGAGAAAGTTTTGGTGAGATCAACCTCGCCTTTTGATTTTCGATAATCATTTATAAATGCAAGAAAAAATTACGTTATAAACATATGCGAAGACGATTACAATAACCTTTTGATAGTGAATCCTTCACGTACTTCGTAAAATATATACTAATTTGTCGAAAAGACATCTACGAATATAAACTGCTAAATACATTGTCTTTTATTATTTGATTAATTAAGCTCATGTTTAGTGTAACATTTTTCTTGTTCAGCCTTTTTTCTCAATCTAAGTAATTAATTGAAAATTATATCTATCTAATAATTAAATTATTGAATTTAATATAGCAGAATCAGAATTCTGAAAATCCCCCTATACGGCTCCACCACCTTCTATATGATGACGATTGCGTTATTAAACTTAAAACTTGACTTAATGCGCAGTATCGATTAGTCGAAGCGGGGGGGGGAGATATTTTAAGGTTTTTGAAGCGTCGAAATCATTTTTATACTTAATAAATTGTTCACGGAGTCGCTTATGACGATTTCGCTACAGTGATTACAGCGTCTGTGTCGTAGTTGATGAACACTTTTTTACAAGCTGCTATATTTGACATCTCGAGTATCCTATTTTTAGTAGCGCAAAATGCTAAAATGTAAGCCATTTTCCTCCGAAATTTTTAATGAGTCCTTCTCCTCTCTTATCCATTACTGGACAAAATATCCAAATCTTTCCTTCAATACTTATTTCTTTATTTTCTCAAATAAGATGTTTCTTGCAAGCTGATTCTGCTTTTTATGGCTGACATCTGAAATACAAACAGGTGAAACAAAAATAATTTGTCCACCTGATCCTATTTACGATAGTTCTTTTTGTATTATCCCCTAAGAACTAAACCGTTTCATTTTGAATTTTCTTTCCCAAGTAATGAAGTTTACATTTTTCCATTAATAACTAAGATATGATAGACCCAACTCTTACAAACATTTCTTTACACTTTTTTTTTCATTCGAATAATTAGTTATTGGAACCACGAAATGCTGGAAACTGAATGCATACTAATCCTTTCAATACCATTACGCCAATCAACTCTTTTTTAAAAAATAAAATTTCAAACCTACAATTTTATTCTGTCGTAATCGTTCTGAGAGAGCGTAGTAAAGAAACGCAGTTGAATGCCCACGCCCACCCTTATTTGTCTGTATCATGTTTAGATACATTCGAGCAAGACAATTTGATTTTCCTCAAGCAAGAAAGGAAATGATTGTATAAAAAGAGAAAACTCAATGAAATGTTGAGGTGTTGGAAATACCGATGGGAATAATAACGAACAGATCATAAATAATTTCGAAGGCCATATTGAAGGAGTTTCCGAGATATTTCTAAAATATGAATGTGGCAAAAAAGCTGTATTGTAAAATCAACAATCTATATATTTAAAAAAATAAGGGGAGGAAATTTAGTCACTCACCCAGCCTCAACCACTGGTTCGATTTCACCGACTGGGGACTGAAAGATCATGATCCCGAGATAAGTTATCAATGATGCTTCTATCTCTACTACTTTCGTTTCGAAAGTCCGAATTAAACTATAACGTACCCCATTGATTGTGTCAGTTTTATTCATCAAATAATTTCGCTACTTGGAATGCATTCATAGCTAATATGTTTATTTTTCAGGAATGTTTTAAAATATTTTAATTTGTTTTTGTAAAATACATAGCTAAATTAATGCGATTTGTATGGTGCCTGAACCGCTGCCACGGAATGTGACTTTTATCTTTTAAGCTAATTGCATAGAACGAATATTAAATTAATATTTCGTATGACTGAAAAGGATTAATTTTGAGTTGTAATCATTTACATTAATTATCGAATTCTGCTTCTAGGGTCCTAATTTTCTTTGCTAGAATCAGAATTGCCAGTATTAAGAGGATTCTCTTTTCCTTTTGTTTTTTCCCAAAATTGCCATCATTGTTAAAGCCGCCTAAGAAAACAGCCGTTTTCTTCCGCTTTTTGCATACAAAAGAAAAACAATATACCACCGGAAATACATTTAACTTTAAACCCCGAAAACAAATCTATTACTAAACATTTTCCCTTTTGAATATATATATATATATATATATATATATATATATATATATATATATATTCATCCGGTCACATGACTCGCTCAACTGCCGACATAATTCATGCTTATTAACACCTGTGTAAATAAAATAAAAATGATAAACCTTTCAGTACATCGTTTTTAATTATCATTATTCAACCAGAGTTCGTTCATTCATTTAACGTCAGATCACTTAAATTAGTGAGAATAATATTGCACATTTTTTAATTATTAAAAATAATCTAAATACTATAAGTTGCAAATGGTAATTTCATATATAAGTGAAAAATTGCTCAATTGCTTAATGTTTTCTCCAAATTTAAATCTAGCGAAAGCCCATTTAAATGTAGGAAAAGAGAATTTTCCATACAAATCGAGAGATCATTTTCTGCTTTAAAATATTTGAAAATTATTTTCGGAATAGTATTTTTTCCCCCATTGCTTTATGTTTCTTGGTGCAAGAGCCCATATATATTCAATGCATATGGTAGGATTATAACATATGGACAGGAAATGTTAGGAAACAGGAAATGTTAGAAGTCGACCAGGGCGAGGTCGGCCACGCGCCACTACAGCAACTGATGACCGGTATATACGGTTAACAGCCCGTCGAAACAGAACAGAGAATGCTACTCCGTTGCAAAGACAGTTGTTCTTGGCAACAGGACGAAGAGTGTCCAGCCAAACAGTACGTAATAGGCTTCATGGGGGAGGGCCAATGGTATGCATTCCTTTGACCCCACGCCACCGTGCGGCCCAAAGAAGATGGGCTGCTGAACATCGAGATTAGCAGCAACATGATTGGAGCCAAGTGCTGTTTACAGACGAGTCCCGATTCAGTCTGGAGTATGACACTCGACGTGTTCTGGTATGGCGGGAGAGGGACACTCGAAATAACCCCGCATTCGTTCGTGAAAGGTCACAATACAGACGAGCTGGTTGGGTGGTATGGAGTGGAATCAGCATAGGTGGACGTATGGACCAGCATATCATTCGGAATGGCACTTTGACGGGCCGCAGGTATGCAGACGACATACTGCGATCTCATGTCATCCCTTACGCTGGAGCCATTGGCGATTCCTTTATTTTCCAGGATGATAATGCCCGACCTCATAGAGCTCGTCTGGTGGAGAACATGCTTGAAGCTGAAACAATACAGCGTATGGAATGGCTAGCGGGCTCTCCTGACCTATATCCAATCGGGCATGATTGGAACATGCTCGGACGACGCATTGCTGCGCCGCCAAGGCTGCCTGTGACTGTCCCAGACTTGGAGGTTGCACTTCTTGAGGAATGGAACAGTGTTCCCCAAAGTCTGATCGCCTCCATGGTAAACAGGTGTGCAGCAGTCTTAGCTGTTCGAGGAGACTACACGCCCTATTAAAACTCATGCATCATATCTATTCAGAGCCATTTTTTATCGTTTACATGTAACCAAATTGTTGCCCCAAATCGTCTTTTCATGTTTTTTCCATATTTTTAAAGAATTAAAGCTTAATTCCACATTTTTTTGTTTTTTTCTCTGTATTGCGCATGGATACGCGTGTATTACTCATTGTATGCCAATACGTGGCTGTCTCGCACGGTTTTCTTGATTTTTTTGCTTGCTCCCCTAATTGTTTTGAGCAGTGTATTTGTTTATATGAATTATAGGATAACTCATAAACGCTGAGTTATGTAGATGAAATTTGTGGACATATTGACTTAAAGTCTATCTGTCTGCTTGAACGAAAACAAATGAACACGAAAACTACAAAATATAAATAGCTTTTTGAATACGATCTAATGCCCAAAATAAGCATCTAAAGTGTAATTACATAATGAATTTAAAATTAAACCCTTCAAAGAGTTGAGCATATGCTAATCTGTTCTTCTGAATGCATTAAAAGCGCTAGCAACGACTTCGTTGAATATAATTTGGCATTTGATTTTGGTATCAAAACTGTAATTCTGTTGTTTTTTTTTTCAGTTGGTTGGCAAGATGAGCCTTTACAATGCATATTTGAGTTTCTTCACTTTATTACAAAGCATAAAACTCTCATATATAGAGGTCCGAAAATAAAAAGTTGAGCACTTGTGGCATTCTCACCAAGCCCGAATTCAGAATTTTTTGAGAAGGAGATGGGTATCTTTAAAAGAGGGGAGTACGACTCTCATTGATTAAATTGAATAAGCTTACTTTTTTTATAATTAAATAAACAAAAAGAATATTTTTAAAAATTTTGTTAGTATTTTAAATAAAATTCAAATTATTTTACATTGATGTGTCCACCTAATTTGGAAGATCGCAAAAATTGAAAGAAATCACTGTCACTTTATTCTTTTACATTATTATTTTTTAAGTGCAACTTAAAAAATAAAAAAGAAGATTAGGAAATAATTATAACTTATTTTTAACAGTTCGTTTGTATACATACTTGTCCAAGATGAAGGAAACGTGAGAAATAGTAGTCACAATGTAGCAGTTTCTAATTAATCTATGCTTAAAATATAATACTTTAATCGGCCTTTGATTTCACCGTATTTTTAATTTCACAGCTATAAATCTCTTACTTTCCTCGTGGAATCAAGGCGGTGGTATTACAAACTCTTTTCTAAAATTTTATATGTTCAGAATGCTTTCTGAAGGCCTCTTCTTCCTATGTTCTGCTCTCCTATTCATAGGCTACAATGTGCTCACTAGGATTTGGACAAATAATCTTAACACAAAAATTGGACTAATTCCTTAAAATAAAGAATAAAAATCAATATAAATCAATAAAATCAATAAGGAGCTCCGTGACTCCGAAATATATATATATATATATATATATATATATAT